>JAYRBW010085760.1:0-22456 GCA_036023295.1 Invenusta paracnida
TATATACCCTTGCGGCGTTTCATTGGTTGGAGATTTGCTCGATCCTGATTGGTCGTGAGGGGGGGTCTTTGTTCTCGGGAACAAAGGGGGGGGGGTGGCCTAGAGATCCACCTCCCTACTACTATTATTATTTTTTCATGTTTATATTTTATTTTGAAATCTATTTTAGTTAAAAATTAACATTCGATCTTTAGAACCAGTTCGTTCCGACTATTTACTTCAGTCCTAAATGATGTACCGGAATACGATTAGAAATCTTACCTTCGTGGTATATTACTGTTTTCAATTTATTGGAAATGTTATCCCGTTATTTGATGATTTTTTAGTGCAATTCAATGCGCGAAATGCCTATCTATTATACCTCACCTATCGCAGACTTTGAATTTAAAAAATGTAAGTTTGTAAACCAACTCAGCAGCAGAAGTGATAATATTGTTTAATATTTTTTCAGATTATCAAAATGTAATGATATTAAACTCAGTAATCCCAGGATAACAATAATGCGTTCTCATTAAAATGTTTCTATAGTATGCATATTATATTGATCTTTTAGATCACAAACTTGAATGGCATATTCATAATGTAAACAATTTTAAATATGAAGACAGGAAATAATTACTGACTGGCTCCAATCCTACTCCCTATTATACTATCTTTATTATATGCGTGCGAGTACCTCTTCTCAAATTATGGGTGACATCCTTAATTTCCGAGATAGATTGATCGAGCTCCACTGGACTAATGTTAAATCATAGCCACAAAAGTTTTCTGTCAATAGGGAAAACATATAGTTAGTTTGATAATAATGAAAAATAGGGATTGGACCACATCAACAAGACATAAATACGAAGTCTGACTGGGAGGAATTACAATAGGTATTTAATATTCTAATGTACTCTACTTACAGCTTAGCACTCTTTCAATTGTAAATACTACTTACTCTAACTCAACTCGCAGTACCTATGTTAACACTCTTTCCTGTCTGTACACTATAATTATTGTGCTACTTCATATAGTTTATCGCAGCTGTTTGTGAACTATTCGTTCACTTATATTTCTCCAAATATTTGCGAAAACATTATACGCTGCAGCAAGAGCTATACATTTATATTATCTTTATTCTAATATATTTAATGTTATATGTCATCTTTATATTTATTATATTTGAAGTCTAGCTGTAATGCCTATTTGATGATCCACGGTTATATATAAAATACGACTTTTTCTATAATATCTTTAATTTGTCTATGGAAGTAAAAAAAAAACGAATAAATCTGAAGCAGCGAAAATTTTTATATCATTAATTGATTTAAATCGGGAAATCAAACGATCTCTAAATATATTTCCGTCAAAGAGTCAATGAAAACATTGTTTGGTAACTCAAATACCATTAATATCGGAACAATCAATATTAACTACTCCAAATGAACTACTGTTTCTAAAATTTGATGTGTTGTAATTACACTTGTACTTGCTCAGTTTTAAAATAAAAAAATGTAATTTGTTATTTTAAGTTTACTTCTTATTACATTGGTATGACATAGAAAAAACTTAATGGTCAGAAATTGTTAAAGCGGCTTTAGATTTATTATACATTTAAAGTTTGTATCATATATTTTTGTATTTGCCCTCAATGATACTCTATATAGACAGTATTCTTTAACAAAAATCTATAAAAATTGAAAATTAGCAGGCATATATAAACTTTATATTGCCTTGTGATTGTCTTATATTGCCTAGCTGGATTAATTATATATGACTTTAAAGTATGATAATATACGATCGAAATTATTCATCGTCAACAAATTAAGCAGCACATTATTTAATTTTCATCATGAAACCGGTTAACCAAATTCCACTGTACCTTATTGGGTCTCAAACCAGGAAATCGGACTGCAAATGACATTTTTGGGACTTTTGTTGGGTTACAGTAAATTAATTAAATATAATAATAATGAGATCCTACTAGGTCTCCTGCTGTTGACAGTTAGAAAATATTATCACACACACATATATATATATATTATATCACAGTTGCGCAACCAAAGGGAGCTCTGCGAAGAATAAAACTCACTCCTTTTTTGCATTTTGACGCCTCAATTGTAACAAAATTGTGCCCTTTTAACCCCCTACAATAAGGGGGCCTCGTTTGCCCCCCTCTATATTTTCCAAATTTCCTAGTGGAGTAGAGTTTTAAAACTTTGCATGTTGTTAAACAAAATATTTTGTAACACATTTCATTGTAAAAAATAGAAAGAAATTTTTTTGTAAAAATGGGTAAATTTACATATTATTTTAAACTTTTGAAAAAATCGTAACATTTTGGAAAAATATTGTTTTAGAAAATCTATTTTTGTTGAACTTTTTAATTGATTTCATCGATACAAAATATATGTTTTAGTCATTTCTACACAAAAAGTACATTTTTAGGATGTGGCTAAAAAACTGTATTTTAATTTTCGAAAAAGTCACAAAAGTCACAAAAGTTTATATTTCTCTATTTGTTAATTTAAAATTGAGAGAAAATGTCGAAGGAGAGCCTTAAGTCTCCCCCTCCCTCCCCTCCCCCAGTATGGATGGGGTTTATAAATTGAAATAAAATGAAATTTTCAAGACTCACATAATTTTAAAATAACCGAATTAACTCGTATAAATAAGTGCTGGCATGCATAATTTTCATATTTCATATGCTGCAGTAGGTATAAATAATTGAAATATTATTTGATGATGTTCATCAAGTGTGGCTGTGATTGTGTGTAACACCTAAAGTTAACCATTAATTATAATAACAAAAGTAAAATAAATACAAACTGTTAATAATATTTAACTATTGTTCTTTAGATCAACATGATAACTATCTTTGCCACCGCGCTAATTTAAGTTTTCATGTGGGTATACCTACGCTGGAAAATTATAAGGAAACTCAAATTATAATTTAAATTATAAAGTTTAGAAATTGGCAAGGTATATCTTCCTATTTTATTCTGAATGTTTAATTATATTTCATTGTAGTATATTAAATAAACGTTTAGATACCTTTTTTTTAAAACTAATGCATATAGCTATAAACATGGTATTACATATTATAAAAGAAAGAGAATATTTTTAGTAAAAATATAATAAATTTAGTGTCCGTTATTAACTATTTATAAAGGCTATATTATATTTGTTCTAACTAATAAAAAATAACTATAATAACTAAATAACTGTTTAATAGATGAATAATACCTATCTCATATAGTAGTATTTAGGATTTTAAATATGAAATAAATATTCAATTGCAAAAATATAAAAATTTACTTTGATAAAAAAATAGGATTAGTTAAAAAAACTTAGTCTGGTTAAAAATTATATATAGTTATACATATTGTATGATATATAGAACAGAAGCAAGTTAATATCTGAATTGAAAATAGAAAAATTAGAATAGGATATTAAATAATGAATAAAACTGGTATTTTGATATTTTCATGAATAACTATTAATTATTCACAACTGTGATGACAATATCTTTACAATTTTCATGACTATTTATGTTCTTAAAGATTAATATGAATCTTTCTTACATGTTTATTATTTGATGTTCATATATATGCACTAATTAATCTGATTTGCAGAATGAATGAAATTTAATTACTTCTAATGCGTATGTTGCGTTTGATAACAAATATGACAACGACGCCACTATAAGAATTGAACAAATTAGAAATAAGTATCAGAATATATAAAGAAATATATATTATATACGAGAGATAAATATATAAATTAACATTTCAAATAAATGCGTGCTATAAGCTGTTATTGATCGATTTAAATTTTAATCAACGTGATTGCATTCTGATTCATGATTATGGTTTACAATAATTAATTAAACGTTGTTAATCTCTTTCATTCTATTTTAGATGACTAAAAGTTTCAATTCTGAAGGATTTTCTGTCCTTTTAATGGCTCACATAATATCCAATATTACCCAGAGGACATTATTAATTTCACTTTGATATTTATTAACCCAAATTAAACACAGTGTAACTTGTGATGCATCTAGTACCAGCCATCACTCACTCACAGTTCTGCTACTGTTTTCTCATAAATTAAATATTATATTAAAATATTTTTATATTTACATGGATTTAAGTCTATTAAGTAATATGGATTTTAGTTTTAGGGTATTTTCCTGATTTAAATTATGTCAACGAATATCTAATTTGAATTAATTCTTATTTAAATAATTTATAGTCTCTTATTTAGTTTACAAAGTTAATTCACCAAACCATATATTAAATTTACAGCAAAACATTTAAAGTTATTTTTAGAAAAAAACTGTGCTTTTTTGCCATTGTTTAAGTTACGCATACTTGTCAAAAATGACAAAAATATACTTTTCTATAAATAAATATTTTTCACTCGAAATTGACGAAATCGACGAAAAAAATGAAATAATTTTTTCTTTATCCACGTTTTATTAAAAAATATTTTTGACTATTTTTCAATAGAATACTTTACAAAAAATCTTTGTTTAAGTAAATCCGAAGTTTTAAAACTGTACTTTACTAGAAATTAAACAATTATAAGGGGCTCATTAGCGGGACCCGGGATATGGAGTGCTAAAAGTCCGATATAGATAAGGTTATTAAAGAGTTCTTGTGAAAAGCACTGATAGAAGTAGAAGAATTACGGCTTGTCTGTTCGTATATTATATAAAAAGCATTAGTTTAAGACCGACAGAATAAATAACTCGTATTGAACATCATCGTGCCAACATTGATGCGGCATTTGATGTAGCCTAAACGCATTGATACCACCTTGTCAACATATTTTGATCTGATATAATACGCGATTTTAAAAAATTTCAGTCATTTCTATTTAATCCGACGTCAGAAATTGTTCTGACGCATGTCTATATTTGATCGAGAAAACCTATACATCGACATTTGGATGTTTACAGCACAATTTCTTTAGGTAAAATTTAGTGAGAGGCATTTTTAATTATGTCATATTTAACAATATTTCTAATACATATATTAGTTGAATTTATCACATTGTCTATTTACTTTTCATGGTAGACAACTAAACAAGGATTGTTAATAATAAATTTATTTATTATTACCAATAATAACAAAAATATAACCTGTCGAATTATTTTTGATAGTAAAACGTTTTATAAAAAGTCTAAAAATTATATTTTAGAAATAAAAGATAGCTTGTTCCTACAGTGATCTTTTATATATATTTATAATAAAAACACGAGTACAAAACAATAATTCCACTCAGTAAACAAACATTTCAAAAGCTAGTTTTTTTATGGATATCAAATAATAGAATATACTTTATGAAGTATATAGTGTTTGGGTAATTTGAAATGCATTGTGTTATCCAGATAGGAGTTTTAAGATTTATTCATTCCAAATGGTATAATTAGGAGACGTTAAGGATGTTTATATTCATAATTGTTGTATTTTCCGTAAATAATAACAAAACAAAAATGTTTATGGTGGAATTGTCTTTAAGATTTCTATAATATTTGTATTTATGTATTTACTAGTATTTATGCATATTTAACAGCTGGTTATACTCACGTAAATAACTCATAAATAACACACAAATTCATTTTGTTTTTAATTACAAGTTTATACATTGCATAAATACAAACGACCATGTGTGGCGAGAATTATAAATATAACCTTAGAGTCAATAACAAATTGTAAATTATAACACATGTCTAAAATAGTTTTATAAATTATTTTTTATACAATCAGCATAATATTGAGAAACAATTTGAATATATGTATTTAAGATTGCAAGCTGTGAAGTTAAATGTGCTTTCAAGTATTGTATTTTAAGATTAAAACAATTAGAATAATTGTTTGTGTTATATAGTGTACAACAACATTATTAATATAATGGTAATAATTCCATGAAGGTAATATTTAAAAAGAAATATACTGACGTTTATGCCAATATGACGTGATACATTCTATTGTCCAAAATAAAAGCAATTTGAAACAATTTGTACTTCACGAGAGAAAAGGTACTAGATTAATTTGAATGCATTGTTATATCGCCAGAATACACAATAATAATAATACTAATACACAATATAACATATTACTTTTCCAAAGGATTAATGTCTTGACTATATTAGGGTAATAGTCTGCAGAACGTACAATAAATAATATTAAGTACAGTTGAGAAAATTATTTTATATATAGCAAACAGTAGCAATAAATAAAGTGAATTACTGATAGTGCGTCTGAAGTATCTAAAGCAGCTATAAACAATGTATTTACTTTTTGTGATGAAAGTATGAAGGATAATAAGAATACATGTAATAATACGATAATAAGAATGTTATTTCGTCATAAGATATATAGCATTATGTAAGTAAATCGCAAGATATTTCTTTTGAAGGCAATATGATATCCTGACTTCTTCATTGCAAAACCAAGTTTTTATTTCCACCTCTAATACTCAGAATATTATTTTACAATAATTCAATATATCAAACTTATCATTAACTTATAGAAAATGCTATATTTAGAACATTCCAGAGTATAAAAAAACTCTCAAAAACTCACTGAAATACTAATTTATGCGGAGTGAAAAGAATACCAAATCAAAGTATTATAAATAATTTCAAGATTTAATTGTATATATTTGTAGTCTTTTGTAAATGAAGACAAATAAATAAAACTATTCAATTATATTTTGATCGAACGTATAATAAATTATTTTATAATAATTTTATTTAATTAATAAATTCAAATTAGTATTAAAACTTTACTTGTATTTTCCTTATACGAGATCGTAGAAATGGCAAACAAAATTTAGCTAAACATACAAAATTGATTCATTATGAAATATGAAATATCATTTTACAAGAGCCGGTCCCGTTACCATCAATAAATCTATAATTATGATCCTGCTAGCGGGTATTATTTTAGCATTATTTTAGGGTTTGTCACGAAATATTATATATCGCATCCTTTTTGAATTTTAAAAGTTGCAGAAACCAACTTAAGGATAGGAGCAATTTGAAGGGGTGTGTCTGAATACCCGAGTGTCAATTCTCACTTAACCCAATCCAATTCTCTGCTACTGTTATGCAACAACCTCGACACAATAGCCAATAATATGTGAGCTGACTGGCACACAGACCAATATCTTTTCGGCAAATATAAGTACAAGGAAGCTGAGGGTGCTACAGCCATTTTTTCTTAAAACTTTTTGTGCTTACGCCAATTGCTAAAAAAATTCATAAACTATTGTTTGAATTTGAAAAGGATCCAATAGAAAATTGTAAGTACCTAGGTTTTACTAATTTAATTTTTAATTTTTCTTTGGAAAACTTATGAATTTATTAAAAAAAAATTTTTGACGAATAAAAATATTCTTAAATACGAGTATTTTAAGTATAATACGAGTCATAGTTTTTATCAAGCCATCTTGTTAATCCCGGCTTCACCGTGCGGACAACATATTTTACTTGATAAACTGGCTCACTGAGCCAACTTGTCAAATCGGCGTGAACGTGAGTACTTGGCATCAAGCCAGGAGTATTTAGAGAGATTCGAAGTATACCGATCCAATGCTTCGTGCTTTCCTTAAAACTACTATATAGTGTGATAAAGGCACGATGTATGTTCTTGCTGACTTGTAAGGCTTATTATCCGTGTTTTTGCTTTTAATTTATTCTATTCTAACACTCGATACTACTGTGAGTAACCATAGTAAGCTATGTTTCAATACTCACATAATTAACACAAATGACCATTTAGTAATTGTGATTATCTTCTGGTCAAAATCAGCTATATTTAATATAAGGATAGGTGCCATCTCAGAATCTACCTCTCCCTCCCACCCCAATGCATCGAAAAATTGGTTCGTTCCTATTGCTCTATGTTTGTTTGTTTGTTATTATCATTTAAAATTAATATTTAACAAAACAAAGATAACATTCCTTTTATACACATACATAACATAGGCGTAAATACCAGTTTTGTTGAGGGGATGGGGTTTTAAACAATCTTATGTCACGTATGGCGAGATGGTAAGCCGAACCTCTAAATCGTAGGCCTGAATTTGTTGTGATTAATAGCTTAGCTAAAATTCATCTAAATGCATTTCAAATCATATACCAATGTATTATTTTATCATTTGAATCAGGAAATGTTAACTAATGCAGTTAAAAATGTTCAGAAATCAGAAGATAAAAGTCTACTATGTTTGTTACCCATCTATATATTATAGTTCTTATTTGTTACATTTGTTAATTAAAACAATTTCAACATAGACATGTGTGTATCAAGACAAAACTATATAAAATGTTATTATGTATGAACATATTCGAGTATATTGTATATACAGTGTGGGCCAGAAGTCTCTGCGACTTTTTACAAAGCGTTTATTTACAAATTTACAATGCATAATAACACTAAGGAACAACAGAAATGAATAGAAATGACAGAAGTACAAATACAGTCAGTATATGTAAGTTATTTATCATATTGATCAACTTGTTTTCCATGTTGATCAATATAAATCTGGAACCGTTGGAAAGTTCGTTTGTGTATTGCTTGAACAGTTGATATTTCAACATTTGCAAATTTTTCTCTAATGACATTTATAGGTTCATATTTAGTCTAACATTTTCTGGCTAAGATTTTTGATTTCACAATCCCAACAGTGCATTATCGCATGAACTCAGGTCCGCTGTCCACGCTATAATTGGCATGAACTTTCCGACCCAACGATCCAGAAACACTTTATTAAGATATTCTCGTGTGACTATGGCGGTGTGTGCAGGTGCACCATCTATGCTACCATGGAAGTGGCATGCATATAACAAACGAAGTTCTTCCAAAGCAGGAATTAATTTACTGCGAAGAATTTCTATATAGCTAGTTGCATTGATCGTTCTATAAAAAAAGAGAATGGAGCACATAGCAGCCCACGCCATCACGGAAGGCGGATGTTGGCACTCTTGTTCCCAGAAATAGGGGTTTTGTTTACTCCAAAATACTGAATTTACAGACTTGCTATTACCATAAAACTCGCACTCATCAGAGAAAAAACAGTTTCTTTTCTCCTTGCATTGGCAAACTTCTCAAAAAGCGCACGGCAACATTGGACTCTTGAAAGACGATCCTGATCGGATAGAACTGCACTTTGACGGACTTCCATAGTTTGTTCCCGAGATCGTTTGGTAATATTCTTCCCATTGTTGTACGTGGAATTTCAAGCTCATCCAACCGTCTCCTCGTTGAAGCCTTGGGATCAGTTATAACAGAATCATTGACAGCATCAGAAAATCTCCGCGTTCATTTGAACGCCAAGTTTTCTTTTTGTCAATGAGGCTTCCGGTCTCAAAAAGCTTATTCATCCATTGCAGTATGACTCGCCCCTCAGGTGGTTCTGCATCATACTGTTTTCGTAATTTCTCCTTAACAATACGCATTGCTTTATTTGGGTGATCAGTTTCATATAGCCATGTTACAGCTTGAATGCGATAAGAAATTGTGTATGGACTTAAATCAACCATAATTATAATAAGGTAAGCCGTCACTGTTGAATATAGCCTATAGAAATCGATAAATTCTATGGTTACGAATCATACCCACCCGGTGGTGTGATTAAAATAATATCAATGTCACATAGATAAATCTTTGAATATTGTATTTGCAATGTTATTATGCATTGTAAATTTATAAATAAACATTTTGTAAAAATTCGTAGGGACTCCTGGCCCACTGTACAAGCATTTAATTATATTTTGCAGACAACTTACTCATGTTAAAAATGTATGAATATATACATGCTCTTTAAATTAATTTTATAACATTTTTTCAATAATAATAATAAATATTTCAATACATGAATGTACATATGCGATGCATATGAAATAAATATGAATCAAAACTCTGTTTAATTACTCTATGCTTTGTACTTTATGATTAATTGTTTTCTATAGTGGTACTTTTATTTTGAGACTAAGCAGTATTTTCTTAAGAATTATTTATAGAAGTGTGTTATAATAGTAAAAGTATTTCTTTATATACATATAGTGGCATCGAGTATTCATAGATAGAGTTTCAACTCATATGATATTGATTTCAATTGATAGTTTAACTTTTTCGATACCTAAAGCCCTAATATAATAAAAGGTACCTACTTTAAAATGTAATATCCATAAAACAGCATACTTAATTAATAAAACAATCTGGTATAAATGTGATTTGTTGTAATTTACAGACAACATTGTTATTTTACAATGATTTGAAAATAGTCACAACTTTTAAAAATCATTTACAATTAATATTTTATAAATGCCTAAGTTATATAAGAAAATATATTAAATAAAACAATCTTCTGTAGATAAAAGTTACAAGGTAATGCATATGAAATCAATAAGAGTCGAAATAGTTTATTATTGCCTGTGCATATCATATATATCACTTAGACAAATACTTGTTGTTTTTGTGACTCTTTCATATCAATAAATTATTAGTTGCTAAACGTTGTTTTTATTTTGTAATCAAAGAACCTTTTTGTTTAATTAAATTACTTAAATACGATTATATTATTTAAATATATAAAAACGTGTACATACATATTGAAGCGTACATTACTAAAATCAAGCAATTACTACTTCAAATTTAAGCAGAAATTTTACGCTAAAATAGTATTTTTTTGTCGTATTTCCATTTTAAAATACGGTATTACTGAACGGAAATACTTCATAGGTCGGTTATTAACGAAAAGGGCTAAACTGAAGTATTTCCTCACATTTACCTCAAACCAAAAATTTCTTAAATAAGCCATACTATTCATAAATAAATACTGAGATGAATTAATTCTTAAAATATTTTGACATTTTTCCGGTTTCAGATTTTCTCAATGGAAATACCATGACGATTACAGACATGGCAACTCAAGTGAGATCCTTACTCACATCTCCAAAAAATTAGTTGATGATTTTTATATTTTAATTATTTATACAAATACAGTCGTGTAATTCTAAACAATTCTAAACACATTTTATTTTATTTAATAAAACGAAATTTAATCAGAGCATATAAAAATAGAAATCGTAGCAATATTATCCATTACAAATATATATAATTTTCTTTTTATGTATATATTAGGTAAACCAAATTTCGTATTTGTATGCTTTCCACCATCCGGTCTGTTATGTATCGATGTATTTAGTTTATTTGTTGAAATGTGAACATATTCAAATATATTGTATTTCTCCACATATTCAATTTAGTTATCTTTATAATATTCGATTTTTCTGGTTTAATGATATGCACGCCTACTTTTTACAAAACAATAGCTTATTTTCTCAAAAGTTGTAACATACTATAAGGAAGTATTTTGATCATTTTTGTTTCGTTTACATACGTATAACTTTTCTTCCATATTTCTTTGACATTAAACAATATTTATACATACACTTTCCCATATTTACATAATATCAGCTATTATTTAACTGTACCTTCTACTATAAATATTTGTTTTCTTTATTTTAATTTCAAACATGTATCATACTCCTTCCTGGTTCTTATGTTATTAATAAATATTATTATTGTAAACGATAAAAATTGTGTTGCCACCACCAATGTATACTTTTTTATATGTTATATTTTGTGCGTAATGGGTATGATAACATATTTTCTTATTAACTACAGTTAATTAAATTTTGTTAATTCATTGCAAATGTATACAGCTATGTATTAATTGTCTTAACTATTTACTAAAAATACATTAATAAACATTCAAAATGATTATTGAAAACCATTTAGTTCAATTTTAATATTTGTTTACCACCAAGTATGGCAAATGTGGTATTAAAATACCATAATAATTATGATTGAGTAGGATTAATATAAGTTTTATCCATAGAAATACTAATACTTTAATGAAAAGAATACAAATTAAAATAAATATTCATTTCTATGGTTTTATCAATTACATAATTTAATATTTAACTATAACGGAATTCTAATACTATTGTTCCTATCATTAATCAAAATGCTGGGTAGAAGTTTATCGTTTAAGAACTACATTGAATAAAATGCGATTTGGAGAAACTCTAGTAAATTATTTTGAAATTAATAAAATGAATTAGTTTTATTTTAACCAATTAATAAATTAAGCTATCTACTTCAAATGCTGAAAAAACTTATTTAATAACTTATTTAGCACGTTTAGTTATTTGCAAATACTTTATAGTATTATTTCATTTCATTGTGTGGTATTAAACATAAAAAATGATGTAATATTTTCTTGTTCATATGGATATAAGATATATCATATTTTATAATGCGTGCGCAATCGCTAAACGTTTTAAATTCTATTTAAACTAATTGTTAAGGGCTGTCCGAAAATGACGTGACGCTGGATAGGGGAGTTGATAAATCCGTGACAAAACGTCATGGGAGGGGGGTTCCAAAATTGTGACGTAACAAAATATTCCCGTTTTAAAAGCACATAGTTTCGTTTAAATTAATCGAAACAGTTTACGCGGAGTCACAAATTATTCAAAATAATGTCTGATTTTCGACAGTTGTACTCAGATCTTTTTAAAGCATACTGCAATGCTTTCCCAAATTTACAAAACTCCAAATGCCAAAGTGAGGTAATTATCACCTTATAGGATGAAAAGAAAAGAACAAAATAAATGTTCCACTGGCAGTCAGGTCTAAAGTAGATGAGTTGAAAATAACGAATTTAAAAAAGAAAAGAGAGTTGAATGTTTAGGGACAGGTAGGTAATCTAATATTCACTTTAAGTAAATAATAATTGTAGAATTATTATTTACTATAGTTAAAATAATTAATATAAATAATATCACAAAATAAAATATATAATTTTGAAAATTTCTTGTAGACATTTTTATGTGCATATTTAACTTAAAAATAATGTTATAATAATAAGTATTTTGCTACATATATATTAGTATCCATTAGATTAATGAAACGCTGTAAATTATCGCTGAGTGTGTATGACGGAGAGGGATGGGTAGAACTTAACGAGACGTCATTTCTTAAGGAGGTTTAGAAATGTGTGACTGTGCGTGATACGATACAGGAGGGGGGGCAGTGAAGGGACAAAATTTTCCTGACGTCATTTTCGGACAGGCCCTTATACATATTTTGGTTAAAGATAACATTATATTATAAAAACACTTTAACGGAGGATGGAAGACAAAAACATCCTAATTCAAGGAGTTTCTCCAAATGGTTTTTAAATTAATAATAGCTTGTTGAAATAATGAAAGATGCGTACAAATATTTCGCATTCCACGCGCACTTTCTTCTATACTTAAAATGGTTTCAATTTTATTACCTGAAATTATGCAGTTTTTAACATTATCTAAATTTTCTTCTATATTGCTTAACTTTTTCTATAGTTATTGCATGAACAATTGTACAAAGGTTGCACAGTGTCAGATTTTATATTCTCAATTGTTCTAGTTCTATTTTTTATATCTTACTCATTAAACGATTGTTTAATCATTTTAATTATATAAAAACGTTACCTCATTTTAAAAGTTTTTGGCGGCTAACAATGTCTTTTAATGGCTATGATCGTTTCTTCTTTTAAATCGTTTTTGAAGTTTAAGGACTGTCTTTTCTTATCACTTGGTTTTTTTAGACCTTTGTGGTTTGTCTTTGTTCTTCTAACGTTATATCAACTGAACGCGAAACTGCATTTCGAGGAATATATTGAATCAGGTATTATTATTTAAAAAATTTTAATTTTTTAAAAGCATGGCATGAATGCATTTTCGGTTTTATATTTACGGAAATGCTTTACATAATAATTAATTATTCCAAATAGCTTATGTTGTCTTTTAATATAATTGTTGGTGTAATCATATTGATGTATTTACATTTTAAATTGAGTTTTAGTTTAAAAAATATTAATTAAAATTTTATGAAATATAACAAGTAACAATATCTCCATAACTCAATAGGTACCATAATGTTATTATTATTTAAGCAAAGTGAATGCTGATTATTATTTTGTTCTCACTAGTTACTACTACTAGTAGTTAATTAGTTAAAGGCAAAGTATAGTATACTTATAGTTTTATTTTATTATTATATTAAATAATAATAGTAATACACTCACTTGCCAAATATAGTTATTTTATAATTATAAATATTATTGACATTGTTATAAAAAGTTAATAGGAAATTAATAAACAGTTCTTTAAAGGTTATTGCTATAGCAGATAACCTGGATACTGGTCTACAATGATGACTACAGCCAGGCTGCCAGGGTAAGTTAGCATCCTGGCCTGGATGCTATCCTGGCAAATAAACCTTAATTTATTGACCATTTAAATCTTCAATTGTAAAACAGAAGTTAGGAACCTAAGTCTAACATAAACTATAGTATTGGATAAAACCATGAATATAAGTTTTATTATAACATTAATTTTGAATAATTATTATGATTGAGCTATACCTATAGTATATTTTTAAAATGTATTTTTAATATTACTTTTATTTATAACTTGATTTACATGAATCATGATAACTTATTTAGTATTTAAGTAAGTTTTAATAATAATAAATTATACCAAGAATTTGACAAAAGAATACATTTTAAATTTAGAAAGAATAAAAATTAATAGGTTAACTGTTCAAGTCATTCTATTAAATATATTCCACACTATACTAAAATCAAAAGCATCTATTAAAGCATAAGTCAATAACATTTTAATAAGAGATTTTTATATCATTATTTTATATATATTTCATACTGTTAGCAAATTGTACCATTGATCTGCAAAACACATTTATTAATGGTATGCAATATATCACTGCTATATGATTGATTTGCCATAACTGCCAATTGTTAACTTTTCAGCTGAGCTAAAAAAACATATGAAAAATATAATACACATTTTTTCCATGCATTTGCTTACATCAAAATTTACATATATCCCTTTATAACTAGAGTTGAAATTTATTTTTAAATGACTATCATTTATTATACTCTATTTTTCAACTTATTATTATTAATGGTGAAAACAAAGACTTATATAGGATATATAATTATTTATTTATTAAAACACAACATGGTAACATAGAGCCCATATAGAAAAATAATTTACAAACTTGCATTTAACAGGAATGAAATTCTCTTTAAATGTGAGGATTAAAAATTGTCAAAATCCTGGACAGTACTTTCAGCATTACACTAAATCAAACATTAGATGATATGTTTATGACAAATATGACTGTTATTTATATATAATTTATTGGAAATAGTCTCACATGTTTATGCTTCAAACATGATAAATCCCTATTACTAATATTGATGTTAATATCAGAGTGGTCAGATACTCATAATCTGAGTATATACTTAGATATACATAGATCTACTCTAATTTAGAAATGTATACTTTGCTTTCAAATAATACTTTTGTATTTTGATATTTCTATTTTTTTACTGACCGACCATGTTTTAATGCTTGCCCTAAGAAGCAATTTTTTTTTTATGGTAGCATAGTACTTGAAATATGTGGAGAAAAAGGTTATCTAAATACACAAAGTAGCCAAAATGTGTATTACAACATTAAAAATGAGATTTTTTTCTAAAATATATATATTTAGGTTTTGTTTTGTATTTCATTTGGCCACCCATTAATATTGAAGTGAATTTTTGAAAGTGATCTAATTTTGCACAAAATTTAATGTGATCCAGATGTTTTATCAGATTATTATAAAAGACAAGATAATACTACTTTTTAACAGCAATCTTGATTTTTGATTGGATATCCAAAGGAAAGTACTAGTGCTTGTTTATATTGTACTGTTCACTGAAAATACTTTATAAAAGCTACCAGAAAGATTGATATTTTGTAAAAATCTTATATATGTCATTTTTCCTAACGAACTATTTTCAATTTCTTCCAGTCTAGTTCTTCAAAATCATGAGTTAATTTTATGTAATTTTTTAAATTTATGTCAGCTTACACTTTCTGGTTAAGAATTTAAATTTGATTGTTAAGAACAACTAGAATATTCATGTATATAGAGAATTGATTAAATATTTTAAAAATTTCAGCTAGAGCACATTACTTCTTTCTCATAGCTTTGCTGCTGCTTTTTTATACAGAATCTTGTCAATAGAGTTTAAGTCCCCTACCATGCATAACAAATGCCCCCCTACAGCAGATATGTTATTAACATATCATACTGCTAATAGTAGATAGTTATGTAGAGGTAGACACCAGCATCCACTGTAAGGGGCAGTATCCACAACAAGAGACACCATTGGGCAGACAGCTTTGATCATTAAGAACATTGGATAATTAATCAATAACTAGTATTACATGGCCTAAGGGAGTGACATTATTAAAATTGCATTGAACAATATTCAGTAAATTTTAAATTTTAAAAATCTATGCATTTTCTATGTACATATTATATTCTACTAAATGTCAATGTTTAGAGATTTGATTCTTTGTTCATTTTCTTTTGACATAAACTTTGGGATCAAACCTAGTGATACTCTTGTTGAAATTGTTTAAAGTGTAAGTTCCAAAATTCCTTTAATGATCAGTTCTCATATTTATTGCTTATTTTTCCATATTCATGACAGCAATTCCAGTTAGTGATGGTCATCACAATTTCAGACTGTTTTGTCTGCCATTCAAAAAGTATAACAGCTACATAATTGTATATGAGTATGAAGCACCTTGTCTACTTGTATGTATATAAGTTACAGTAAATTTAGTCAACACCATGTTGAAGTTGTTAATGGTCATTACTGACAGAAAATGTGACAGTCCAGCTTTGTTACTTCAATCTTATTTTTCTATCAAAGTAATTGGTTTATGCTGCAATATGAACCTTCAAGTCATCTCATACAATTTCTATTATATAATAAAACATTCTTTCAAATAAAAAACGTTTTTGTGAGAATATGATTATGTATACATCTACTATGAATAAATATATGAAAAAGACACACAATAATGTCAAAGAGCTCATGTATATGTCTGGAGCTGTCTGGCTTTCACCGCATTCCAGGCTTTTTTCTAGAGTACCACCAACTCCATCAATGGCACCCTTACCATGATTGGTGGCAAAGAAGTTCCATGAAAGGGAGCATAGATGGAACTTGGCATGGAACATAGTAAGAAGGGCTGCCATATACCAGTTTTTGAACTGGCTTGATGGCCCATCACTCCACAGCAACATCAGCATTGTGTTGTGTATCACCACATTATCAGTATCTATACAAACAGTAGCATCTTTATGTGCAGCATCTCAAGCCCTCTTCCTCTACTTTCTTGTCCTCCCTACACCCTGCTTAACCTGCTTAGCCTTTGTTTGATGTAAGGAATTGCGCCAATGTAAGAGGGAATGCACCTGCTCCTTTTCTTGAAGCTCCTGTTGCTTGCACTATCAGTATGCTTTTGAGATCTCAGCATGGATTTATCCACTATAAAGCATTGCAAATATTCAACTTAATAGGTACCTAGGTACTACACCTACTATGTGTCTATTAGGGGCTAGGTGCTTTAAATGCATACTATAGTAATGGTTGTCTTATTTTCGTGGTAATGGTCATCTCAAGTATAGGTTGTAATGGTTGTCTCAACTTTGGATTGTAACTTAATGCATGATTCCATTGTCCAATTACATTTATCTTTTAAATAATTCATCATATACCCCTTGTCTTCTAATTTAAGTAGGATATGCATAAAAAATAAAAAACGTTTTTGGTAATGGTTGTCACATGAAATCATTTGGCCTTGGGGTTTGCAGATTGTGAAGACTATAAGTATGTGATTCACATAGGAGTACATTAAAATGAAACTAATTGCTCAAGCTTTAATTTGGTATATAACACAAGCCTATAGAGCATATAATTGTTCTCTGAGGAGCTGCTGAACTCTACCATGTAAGTCATGTTCCAGTCACAAATGGAACTAGCCCTATATTGAGCTAGCAATAAACCAACCTAAAGCATGAAAAACATGCATTATATTTTTATTATTTATAAAGCCTAATGATATATATATATTGAGATACTGGAAGATTAAGCCAGGATATCAAACTTTATTTTTTTGTCTTGATGGAACTCTTATGTGAAATTGTCAATGAGAGTATTTATCAGACCATCTTATATAATATGGATTCATTTTGTCACCTTTAATTCAAGTTTACCTGTCTTGTAAGACAACCAAAGAAATTACTATGACATCTGGTGTATGCTTAACTGCCCTTTTGATAAGAGAACTTTCTGAATAGCATCCACCCCCTCACAAAGTTCATAATTTCCAAGTGGTGCCAGATTTTTCGTAAATAGTCTTGCCTTTTTGCCAATAATTCTTTTTACATATCTTAGTTAAAGCTAAGATGTATGTTCCTTGTTGTTTTCATTATTATGTATAGCTTTTTCTATATAGATAATCATATAGATGCACATATTGTCTTCAAAATAGTTGACATGGCTGTCTGAATTGAAAGGTCATTGATTTTTTGGATGTCAAATGACCTGCAAAGATCCATAACAAAATATTTTGCTCATTACAATCATGGGTATAGGAGACCTATAGGCAGGTCAACAAGTCATGAGACAAAAGGAAAATGAAAGGCAAGAGAATAAACAAAAGGAGAATTACAATAATACATCTTCATACAGAGTTGGACTAAGTGGAAACATACTAATAATACCTATAAAAAATTGCATAAATCATTTTGTTTCTTGATGTTTGACTGAATTCACTAATATCTATGTATATTACAATAAAATTCTTTCCATGTATGGAACATCATCAATTATCCAAATAGAGTTTGTATGTGTTTGAAATGGCAAAATTTCAAATAACCAAGACAAAGTCAATTGACCATTCCATCCTTAAAAGGTAAGACTGACTGGTTTCTTAGAAGCTAATTACTTTTGACAGGGATACCCTGGAAAAGCTATAGCACAGAAAGACATTTTCTACAATAATACAAATTTGATAAAATTATTTATACACTTATTGTACACATTTATTATACACTCTAATTGTAAATGTTAAGGTTTAGCGAATAAAGTTATAGTTGTATTAAAAAAATCTCAGATTTTTGACAATACCCTGGCAAATACTATCAATGAACTCTCTTGTCTGTACACAAGCAAAGAAGAAGCATAATATGTTAGTATTGCAGCCAACATCAAAAGCTACAGCAAAGAAAACAGGACCAGGAGAAGCTTTCTGTTATATAAAATTCTGTTAAATATACCTTTTGTGTATTGATGTACTTTGTATCTTTTATAATTTAATAGTTCATTATCGATTATTTTATATTTTTATGTATCCAATGTTTAAGAGGGACCATAGAAAATTTAGTTTATCTCAGCATCTTAAGAAAACTTAACATCATGTTAAAAAATAGAATTATGCTAAAACCATGTGAACATTTATTAGATCATTGGACACCCTGATTTATTCCAATATATAAAAGTTTGTGATTCAATTTATGCTATAAAAATTGAATTTATTGTTAAGTTACTGGGGCCTTATATTGACTTGTATGACTACAATACAAGCAAAACAACAAAAATAGTACATTTATATTTGATTAGTTAACCCTTTTTGATGAGATATGCCTACATATGATGAGTTAACTATATGTTATATGTTATAAGTTATCTTATCATTTGCTACAAATATATAGAATATACAATTTTAAAATTCAGTGTAGTCCTATTTGCTATCAAAGCCATTATTGTGTCATTTATGGCAATTAGAACCCCTCAGCCCCTATCAAATCGGAATTTACGAAAAATAAACTTATTTTTAAAGTTATATATTTAATTTTATACATTTTATATGATATGTAACACAAAAATCGAACCACAAAAATATAAAAATGATGAAATGGTGTTTTGGTGAATAAATCTTGTAGTGGCGATATAAACTACATGTATGTAATTTTTATTTGACTTAAAAAGAAATTACAATTAATTGTTAAATTTCTCACTTGGAATTTTAGACAAAACAACATTGTTTATTCCATATTTCATTATAAAAGGTTTGAATTTATTACATTAAATAATAAACGATTAATAAAGTTGTAGTGCACATTAACAACATAAAATTGTAACCCTGATCTAAAAACATGTTGTTTTATAAAAAGAATCTTGCTCTCAATTGAAAATTAGTAGCTTGATGCAAGTCACTGAAGAATGTGACTTTATTACCATTAGTATTGAATGTACATATATTAATCACTGATTTCTTAAGAATAGCAATGGCTGTATCAGAAATATTTTCTGAAAATTAATAACAACCAATATTTTACTATAATAAATAAAGAAATAGGATATCATTATTTTAGCATTACATAAGTAGTAAGTATATAAATAAACATATGAATTATTATTATTATTTAAAAAAAATCACCAATGTTTATAATAAATAGCTTAAATTATGGTAAGAATAAAATGAAAGCTGTATTATTGTTAATATGAAGGTCAAATGAAATTAATAGAATATCATTTTTTATAAATAATAAGGATTTCAACTAGGATACTATATTACTTGTTAAAATATATTAAAATATACATTTATCATTTCACTCACAATAATTGGTTTGTTTTTTATGGATGTATCCTGTGTCCCAGAAGTAAAAATAGAGATTTCTTGAGAATAGTAACTCATTAGTTAGAACCAGTAAGTCCTTATACTAGAACTTTGAAGACATCAAGATCCAATTTATTAAAGGAAATACAAAGTATAAGAGTGAAGCGATTATACAATGGAAAGTTATGGTGGGTGTGGGACATAGTAGGTAAATAAGGTGATAAAAAGTTTAATACAGAGTTGTTAAAACAAATGGTATTATATAGTGAATTTAAATTTAAAAATAAGCATTAAGATAATATATAAGATTATTCAGGTGGTAAATATAGTATATATTTTAAACTGTAAGAATGTGTCAGAATATAGATATATATTTATATTAATAATGAATAATATATATATATATATTGTAACAAGTATTATTACTGGATAATATATGCAAATTATTAAAAATAAAAATAAACCAATGATGCTTTTTCATGCTGTTTTTAAAACAGTTTCATTTAAAAAATAGAATCAAAATGGTTAACATTAGCAATAAAATAAATAACTAAATGTAGGATTTATGCAGACTTACAAAAAAACGTTTGAATGATGAAAAAACATGGTGAAAGGACTATGTGAGGTACTTGAGCTTAGGGAGGCATCAAAAGAGCTATTGGAATAGATGAATGATAAAATTGGACGAAGAAAATATAGTAATTTCATTTTAAAAACCAAATTTGAGGCCATGGGTTGTGGTAATAGAAAGAAGGGATTATTTTGTTATAAGGTAGGAGACATAAAAAAATTGAGGGAATTAAATAGTTTTCAAATATTATGTCGGTATTTTTCTTTGGGTTGTGGAGTCCTGCGATTTGGATAAAACTTCCTACACAAGGCACACATTAGGGGATCCAATAGTTATTTGATAGTTTGGTAACTAATATTTCTTTGAACATGATAAATATTAGCTGAGGCCTACAAAAACATATGAATAATAATTAATACATAAAAGCTGGTAATTATTAGGCAGTCTACCTTTGCTCATTACATCAACCTTGTAATTATAAAATTCACTACTGTAATACTGCCTACTTGTCAATATTGGATAAATGAATGTTTTGATATAAGATGCATCTAAATGATAGACAGTATCCTGTCTAATTGTTAAACTTATCTTCGTGTTAGATGCCTAAATAAATATATGAAAGCTACTTGTTCTTTTCATCATTACTTTTTCTGATATGAAAGCTACTTGTTCTTTTCATCATTACTTTTTCTGAAATTACTTTATATATATCATGCTTTGTTTTATCGCTCTCTCTCTTGCTCTCTCTCTTGTAAACTGCTATTTTTATTAAATATTAAAAACATTAATATTTAAACCTTTAAATATAAGCATACTGTAGACTACCCCCCTAATGCAGAACTAGTTAAACTAACTCATAGTTAGTTGAGAGTTACAATATAGTATTTTATTTTAATGGTGTTACTGGACTGACTGGCGGTGAATTTAACATAGATTATTAAAATTAACATTACTGACAAAACACAATTCTTTTGTAATTAAATTTTTTTAAATGTGTTACTTTTAAAAAATGTAATGATTCGTAGAGGGTGTTACAGAATTTTAATCAGATTATTATTTTTTAATTTCCGTCATATTTCTATTTTAATTACAATATACATAACAGTATTTTTGTTTCCTGTATTTTCTTATAAAATGCAGTTGGGTATTCTATATTTTTCTGATAATATTACAGGGTGTCTACAGCTCCCGAATCTCCCGAATTCTCCCGATTTGGGGAAAACCCTCCCGATTCTCCCGATATTAGGCCTTCCAAGGCAGATTTCTCCCGATTTTGTGCCTTT
>JAYRBW010085771.1:0-22454 GCA_036023295.1 Invenusta paracnida
GCTGCTTCACATACACCATACTTGCTGCTTCACATACACCATACTTGCTGCTTCACATACACCATACTTGCTGCTTCACATACACCATACTTGCTGCTTCACATACACCATACTTGCTGCTTCACATACACCATACTTGCTGCTTCTAGGGATTTATTAGTCAAATTCTTCCGCATAATATAATAGATATTTTACACACAAACTTTTCATATTTTCTGGATACATATATATTATCTAATAGTAAAATCACAAGTCCTACAATGCATAGATATTATTTCAAAAATTCATTTCCGAACGGTGGCCTTCATTTCTTCTTCTTGTATAAAAAGAATATAACAATATCATGCATATTTTCTTTTAAGAACTTAAATAATTAATTGAGTCTACAGTTTATCCTCCTTTCTCAATATCATAATTTACTTCTTCATAACTCCTGAGGGAATGTCTTCGCCTTATTTCTTAGCAGAAATCTTGCTAAGTTAAACTAAAGCTAATTTCTAAGGAAGAAGCCAATAAAATATTTCACGTGGCTCAACTAATAGAATCAAAATGTTCCAAAAATCGAGCTTAATATCTCACGGAATTGTATTTAAGACAAAAATTTAAAAAATCAATAACTAGGACATTTGGTCTTATACATCTTATGACAACTTTTTAATAAAATATTATTATTAAATATACTGTGTAATAATCATTTAAAAGTCACTACTTAATTAAATGTATTATCTAAATTTTTACCATTAATTTCAAAAAGCTTTAATATATTTGGGAAAATAAACAAACACTTGTGCGACTCTTCAGTGTGTAGATGAAAATACTAAATCTAATACAAAGATAACGCATATTGAAAATGTGTATATATTTATTCTGTGATCAACGATTAAAGTATGATGCTTTGTTTATCATAAATAATATTTTCATTTCATTTTCAGATTTTAATATAAAAAATACAAGTATACGAAGTAAAATATATATTTATAAATGAATCCGAACTTACGTGGTATTCGTAGAGGCGATAGCTTCCAACTCATCGTAGGAGGAGACTTGGGTACCTGCAAAAAATAGTGTTTAGATCAATTAATTATAAAATATTATATTAAAATTATAAATATTTACGAGTTTTCATTTTTTGTTAAATTAAATATCAGTTGGCTCTATACGAGTATAACCAAAATTACGACGAATAAAATGAAGCAGAATAATAATTAAATAATTATATTATTAATAGATAATTATTCTAATATAAAATATTTTATAAAATTATCATATTTAATGTCAAAATTATTATATATATATATAATATATATTCCATAATCAACTAATAATACAGCAATAAAAACACAAATAATATATTATAATTTGCAATATTCATTGTTTTTAACTTTCAAAATATAGACACTAGTATTTGTGTGTTAAAAATAATAATACATATATTTGAGTAAAAATAATAAATCAGGAAATCATAAGAGTGATATCCTTCAATCACTTTCGTGTATTTTAGAATTTTTGGAAAGATAGCATTATTGTAATAGTGATAAAACGTTACAATGTGCGAGTGAGAAATATAATTAATATCAGATGTTGACGTTCAAACTGAGAAAGCGTTATTTCTGTCTGTTGAAGCACGAAAATAACCAATTAAGAAGTATAAAGTACAGGCAAGCAGGCATCAACTACATTCACGTTGAACCAAAAACACTAAAAGTAAACATTATTAAAATCAAATTATATTTGAATTATTTTTAAGGTGATAATAATAAAAATAAGCATAACAAAACTTCTCTAGAAATAAAATGATTAAAAATATACAATAGATTCAAAATTATCCTATTTACGAAGACTATCCTGGCTATAATATAAAACAAATAATTAGGCCATTGACAGTAATTAAGTTTGATCATCAAATGACATGGAAATGAGATAAATGTAATATACATAAAAACGTTAAAAAATTGTATTACACTATAGCAATAAATAATTATTGTTTTTAAATCAAGTTATTAAAGATATCGGTTTTACTTTATAATAAAAGGATTATTTAAACAAAATAAATAACCAAATAATTATATACATGTATATGTAGAACCGCGCATAAATCGCGCAGTACAAGAATATAATAATACAAATCTGTTATTGTATTAAAATTGTTATATTTTATAAGAAATCTACACTAAACTGCTCATACAACAGTTGTTAAACTCTTTCTTGTTATTTTAATTTCTCACTCATCATGACTATCAAATGTAAAACTGTACGTACACAATGCTAGGCAAGAATGGTTATTAAAGTAGGTATGTCTGAGAATTTTTCCAATATTGGAATGTCAGAAATAGACTAAAAGACTAGATTGAGTTTGCCATATTACTCTGACTCTTGCAGGTTTTGATGTGAACATTACGAAGAGCCAACTTCAACCTTCGCGGAAAATTGACTTCTGTGGTGTCAGAATCGATTTTTCCTGCTCCTTGTACACCTTACCTGTTTCTGTGTGGGACATTTTGGATAATGTCTTACAATTTTGTACATTTATCTCCCCTAGCTCGCCACTCGGTTTGAGGGCAGCTGGTTTTCTCTGTTATCTCTCCTCTGTTTTTCAGCTGGGCTATGGGTTGGTCGCGTTGGACCGTCTTTCCCAAATCCTCTGGAAACTTGTTAAACCACTCTTCCGAGGGAGATGGATGTCCTTCCTTCCAGTGCAACCGTCTGATAGGAGCTGGATAGTCGATGCGACCCCTTCACAGATCGCCCTGGTGTCTCCTGCTGGAGTGCCTAGTGCGGTTGCAGTGAACTGTAACCAACAACAGGCGGAGATGTGGGCGGCGCTTTGGGCGGTCTGTGAGGCGGGTCCGAGAGACACAGTTCTGTCAGACAACACAGGAGTGTTGGGCCGTCTCCGCCGGATTAGTCCTGGTGACGCTTTTGCTGTGCGCTTCCTCGGCACTGTAGCCAAGGTTAAGTCGCTCTTTTTCTCCTTTGTTCCTTCAGTGGACAACGAGGCTGACGTGTGGTCCCGAAATATCCCTGTAGGGATTTTTACGGAAACTGATCCTCGGGGTTTACCTATGTTATTCTTTTAACACTTTTGCCTGCAAACTTGTATGTTATTCTTCGTGTTTTGTATGTTGTTTTACTAGGCTGGTTTCGTTTCCGGTTCTTATGTTACTTATAAGCTTTGCTTGATGTATTTTGTTCATTCCGTTTTTGAGTCTCACTCCGGGTGTCGTTAGACACGAGTTCATCTCTCTGCTCGAACTGGCCTCTAATCATCCGGTTAGCCGGACTTCCCGTTCGAGACATTGTAGTCGCAGACTCCGCCGTGGCCAATCCGCATCATCTACTTCCTCCAGAGGGCCGCCCGTTCAGACGACTCTCACAGGAAGCCCAGTTCAATCTCCTCCACACCGCCGCCGTGCTCGTCACCCATATCCAATGGATCCGGCGGTGGATGGCAGACTTGCCGCAGTCGAGGGGGCGATCCAGCAGCTGGTCCAGCAGATCCAGCAAGCTGCCCTCCTCAACCCCCAGCAGCAGCACCACATTCCTCCTGGACCGATTCCTCCAGGACCTGCCGCTGGAGGGGCAGTACCGGGTCTGCCTCTCCGAGCCCCACCTTTTAACCCGGAACTCCTTCGAGACGCCATCACCTATCTTCGAGGCGAGAAGGATAACTCAAAGTTGGGCAAACCTGCCCAGCAGGAGCTCAACGGACTCTCTCGAGTGGCGGAGGCACTCCTTCTCGACCCACCGGATGTGCAGACAGCGCTGGACATCATCGATGGGAGAATCCGCACGATGTCAATCGCAGCGACGAGAGGATGGCGCGACGCCCAAGCCCTCGAGGTGGACTCCATTCAAGCCCGGTACGGGGTACCGGCCATCCAGTACGTCCACGTCCCCGACATCACTGCGCGGGGGAGGACCAACAAGCCCAAAGGGAAAGGACCCCAAGCGGCTGCGGGCCCTCCGCCGGCAACTGGACAGTGATGTAGTGAACGATATGCAGTTTTCTTCAGCAGGGCACCGGGAAGCTTTTCGCACATTCGAGGTGGACCTGGATCGCTCATCTTTGTCGTCGAGCAGCTCGGATCTCAATCCACCTCCCGTCACTCCCCAGCCGCGACCAGAGTCCCTACTCGGGGACCTCCCTTCTGCGCAAGAAATCTGCGATTATGCCGGGATCGTTGAATTGAATTTCAGCCAACTAGATCTCAGCTTCTCATCTTCTGTACCTAGTCCGCCGGGTACCCCAGCACCTAGATTCGCACCACAGTTAGCGGGCCCCGATCCTGAACTTCTTTCGGCACCGCGGAGATCTCCCTCCTTTGCTGAAGTGGAGTTTCCTGCGTCGCAGTTACCACCAGGAGCCGCGGCATTTTTCCGAGACGTGGCAGCGCCGCCGGACAGACCGGCACCCTCGTCTGCGGCCTTTTCGCCGAGACGTTTCCTAGCAGACACTTTTCTGCCGGATATCATCTTTGGAGTATCAACGCTGCATCTCGCCGGGTCTCCTGGGCCTCCTGACCATTTGGAAGTTTCCTTCGACCGGCCCCAAGAGCCAGTTAGAGACATCCGAAATTGGTTGGGACTCCCGATACCTCAGCCAGAGCAGCCGATACCTGACGAGGCGCCTTTTGATGCGCCCCTTTCCGGTCCGCATTTCCCGATGCCGGTACCGCCTCCAGCCGGGGCGCCCTTTCCACGACGAAACGCGGCAGATGCCCCAGCCGATCTCCCGTCAAGCCAGGAATCCTCTGACTTCCAGGATTGGGCATCCGGGTTCATGTTCACACAACCGATGATTCAACTCCTGCGTCCACCTCTGATGAAGACTTCTCGCCTATCTCCGGCCTTTCCAAGGCTGGCCGAAATTCCTGATCGTGTCCAACGGATTTTCGGGTCTGGCGTCCGGGTTTATGCCCGTGTTCCTCATCACCATGACCAACCGCGAGCAGTGGATTCCAATACAAGGCTCATGACTCAGGCTCTCTTTCACGCAAGTATAATAGAAAAAGCTTCCCATAGGGGACCTTACCTTTCATATCCTATGTGTGTTCCAAAGTCCTCCGGGCAACCTCGCTTGGTGATAGACTACAAACACCTAACAAAATTTTTGCCAAAACTTTCGCTCTACTTGCCTCCTTTTCCGTTGGTTCTCAGACAACACTCTTTTCCGCAGGAGTCCTTTGCCTTTCGCATTGATCTCTCTAATGCGTTTTATAGTATTCCTCTCCATCCCCTTGCTCACCATATTACGCGTTTCAAGTGTGGTCATGATTATTATCAATTCACTAGACTACCCATGGGTCTTCGACCCTCGCCTGCCATTCTTCAATCTGTTTTATTGCATGTGATTAACCTTATTCTTCCAGAGAATGTGTTTAAGTGGGTGCATATTGATGACTCGATCTTTGTCGGAGATTATGATACTCTTATTTCCTTTGTGCCTCTTCTCTTGTCCACTCTGACTCTTGCAGGTTTTGATGTGAACTTTACGAAGAGCCAACTTCAACCTTCGCGGAAAATTGACTTCTGTGGTGTCAGAATCGATTTTTCCTGCTCCTTGTACACCTTACCTGTTTCTGTGTGGGACATTTTGGATAATGTCTTACAATTTTGTACATTTATCTCCCCTAGCTCGCCACTCGGTTTGAGGGCAGCTGGTTTTCTCTGTTATCTCTCCTCTGTTTTTCAGCTGGGCTATGGGTTGGTCGCGTTGGACCGTCTTTCCCAAATCCTCTGGAAACTTGTTAAACCACTCTTCCGAGGGAGATGGATGTCCTTCCTTCCAGTGCAACCGTCTGATAGGAGCTGGATAGTCGATGCGACCCCTTCACAGATCGCCCTGGTGTCTCCTGCTGGAGTGCCTAGTGCGGTTGCAGTGAACTGTAACCAACAACAGGCGGAGATGTGGGCGGCGCTTTGGGCGGTCTGTGAGGCGGGTCCGAGAGACACAGTTCTGTCAGACAACACAGGAGTGTTGGGCCGTCTCCGCCGGATTAGTCCTGGTGACGCTTTTGCTGTGCGCTTCCTCGGCACTGTAGCCAAGGTTAAGTCGCTCTTTTTCTCCTTTGTTCCTTCAGTGGACAACGAGGCTGACGTGTGGTCCCGAAATATCCCTGTAGGGATTTTTACGGAAACTGATCCTCGGGGTTTACCTATGTTATTCTTTTAACACTTTTGCCTGCAAACTTGTATGTTATTCTTCGTGTTTTGTATGTTGTTTTACTAGGCTGGTTTCGTTTCCGGTTCTTATGTTACTTATAAGCTTTGCTTGATGTATTTTGTTCATTCCGTTTTTGAGTCTCACTCCGGGTGTCGTTAGACACGAGGAGACTTCCAATAAAGAGTATTATTATTTTTCACCCATTTTATAATTTACCAATTATAATAATAGCATAATTTTCATACAATGACACATTTAGTATTTTATAATATGTGTCTGTTCCTGCGACTCCTGTGCCACCCTGAATGTATAATACATAAAAATTATGTTACAATATAATATTATATTAAAAGTAAAAAAAAGGTTATGATTCTTAAAAATGAGTTTATAATATTAATTAACCAAAAATGTATATAATATTTTAGCAGAATAAATGAGATTTATTAAAGTGTCACAAACAAAATTTAATAGTTTACTTTAGTTAGACAGGGAGAGCTTTATTTTGAAATAGGATATGCATATTAAGTATTTATCAATGGTGAATTTCAAAAACAAAAAAATACATAATCAAAATACTGTACATCACTATATATATTTTTCAACCAAACTCTAGTGTAAGTTTATAATATAATATATTCTTTTATCAAACAATAAATATACCACAAGTCAATAGTATTCTAATTATTTCTCATAAGTCAAAAACATGGTACACTTAAAATAAGGTAAAAATTTATTATTCATTGATACTTCTAAATTCAATATACAGAATTTATTAGTTGATAAACACTTTTAAAGTTTCAATAACATTCAAGATAAAATGTCAATGTATGTATAGTTACAAACTATAATTACAAGTAATCTCGAAATTCCCCCTTAGCTTTTCTAAAGGAAGGAAACCCTTTATATTCACATAATTTGGTTCCATGCGCATGTCGGTGATATAATTAACACAAAGTCGCAATCCTTTGTAAATTCAATTCCTTATATCTTTCAAAGCTAAAGTCGAGATAAGCGATCAACATAAGCTTTTATGGTGAGTGGCTACAATTTAAGAGAAAGAAATCGATAAGTTTAACAGATATAAAGTTTTCACTTCAAGCCTCACATAAAGTAATTAACTATATTTTAATACTAAAGATCTACACACACAAATAAAAACTATAATATTTAGATAAGAAAATTAGAAACAAAACTAGTGTTAAAAAAAGGTTCGTTTATCAAGTCTGTTAGTGATAAAAACCAAAACAAATATTATTATAATATTATCAAAATATTTGTTTTGATTTTAATTTATATACAGAATTCACAAATAAAAAATTTAGAATAAATTGTATCTTAAATAAATTATGCTTTACATCCAAACATTTCTATTATTCTAAAATCAACAAAAAAGACTTAATACCGTCAGCTGTCATCTTAATATTTAGACTATTATGTCGTCTAAATTGAATTTAAAGTCTATGGTGTTTAGTCATCTTATGGATTCATTTAATAACGATATATTAAAAGCAGTATTGTAATAGCAATGACAAAAGTGTTATTTTAATCAAATATCACTGAATATTTGATAAGTCACAAAATTAACATGGCATAATTTTCCACTATTATTTATATTGTATTTTTAAAATAAACTTATTATAATTTTGTGTTTTTTACTGTAGGCTAAACATATCAAAACAAAAACGACAGTGTCGTAAATTGAAAGCCAAGAAATGAGCTCAAAGATAAAATAATGTTGAAGACGCATACTTCAGCCAATAAAGAAATTGATACAAAAAAGGCGCCAAGAAAAAATTGTCATTAATTATGCCGGCTTTAAAATGGATACATACAATATGTAGCATAATATATTACATATAAATTAAGATGCATAAAGATAAAAGAGTAAATATTCAGTAAAAAATATTGGCAATGATATTAATTGGACTATTTAATATGTATTAATTAGTTTATTGAAAACAACTATAATTATGGATTCATTCGAGTTCCATTACTTCTTCAAAAATGTACCATTTCGAATAATGTTTTTTAACTTTTGTTCTCTTATTTTATTAACTTTAGTTAATATAGGTACAATATGTTACATATTGATTATATCATAATATGTTATTTTTAACAGCTAGCAGATATATATTTATTTATTTTTCGGCAAGCATCTATCAAGCTACTCACTGACGCACTTGTTCTTTGCTTAATTATCTTAAAAATAGAACCTATAAACATCCTAATACGGATATAATTTTAACATGCATGAAAAATTTCATTTCAGTCGGCAAGTTCGATTAACTTATACGATTACAGAAATAAAACTTAGCTTGATTAAAAGTTAAGGAGCTGTGTTATAACTTTAATCGCAACTTTTAAATAAATTTATGTTTGTAATTCAGTTTAGTTTTACAATAATGTACCCGCATATTTACTTACTTAGTATAAAAGGACATTTTCTGAAAACAGAAATTATTACTAAATTAGTAAATTGCAGTCTAAGTTAATAAAGAATTGAATCCAATTGACCGCTAGACAAATAACAGCAGTAATTATAAAGTAGGTGAAATATTTATATGCAATAATTTTAATAGTAATCTAGATATTAAAAAATTATTTTTAACAGAGTAAGGATGCCACTCGACTGAATAATCATAAAATGATTTTAAACATGTTTATTTTAAAAATGCAATACTGATATTTAAAACCATCGCTATACGACTACATGTTGCCAAATTACTTACATACTACAGAAAAAAAATTATACTACATTTATGAGTAACAAGACAACTTAATAGGTTACAAAATAGATAACACTGCAGTCGGATATATACAATGAAAATAGAATTGTTAACATTAATTGAGGAGTTCATTATTATTGAAATATATATATATATACTCGAAGAAATCTGCATATAACTAAGATCAAAACAACTATGCATACAACTATTTCAAAAACAAATTTATAGAGAAAAAGATATCCAATTGAATATTCACCTTTCACTTTTAAAATGTGTAAAAATAGATGTTATTGAAATAATATAATCCTTTTAGTTAACTGAAACAATTAACTGGAATGGTCCAGTTAAAAACATAGCCTAACTACATCTTTGAATGATAGCTACGCGAAAGGGTTCGAATGGTTGGAGGGCACAATAAATGACATAGTAGTCGAGTGACGCACCTGATGAGGTGATAATGGTGAGAGTATGACCGTGGGAGTAGACCGGGGTATCGACAAAGATGCTGTCATCCAGAAGGTTCCTCTTCATGAGAGCATTGCGGCCTAATGATGCACAATGACTGCCGGGTAGGGCAGCACTCTCAATCGCTACCTGTTGGCTTGGGTTCACTTGGAGTACTCTATACAGTGAAGAACGGGGGAGGGCGGGAATTGAGCTCCTATTAACAGGTTGATTTAAACATTATTCGGAATCCGCCAGAAAATGTTTCCATTTTGTAAATAAGAAAAATGATCCTTAAAACATGAGCTTTCTATCTATTGATTTATTAATTACTCTATTGATCATAAAGTATTTCAATATATACGTTAAGTATTAAAATATGGAAAAAACCATTCCTAACGAACGATTTTAAAATAAAGTTAAAATATATTAATCTATTGAAGTTTAAACTAAACGTGTCTAAATATTTATATAAGGAATGACATTTTTAATTATGAACCCTTGCAGAAAAAGTCATTCTATGAATTTAAAATAAATGTAATTACAATATATAACAATATTAATGCTAAATATAAACTGCAATAAAAGACTCATTTATAAAAAGTAAATTGAAATATATAATATTATAACATAATTGAACATTATTATTTCATGTATCTAATGAATCATTAAAAAATTATCATAATAATACTTAAATTACGAAATGAGTTTTACATATCCATTTAACTCGCTTTTATTATCAATGGTACTATTTTAATGCATGAAAATTAATATATAATTAGGTACACAATACATTAAAAAACTAGTCAGTATATGTAGACAATAAAATTACTAAATAAGCTTAAATCACAGCTAAAGTAGAAAGCTTTTTATTGTTGATGCTCATGCATAAAGAATACCATATCTTTATAACAAGATTTTTACATGCACAAACCATATATTATTAGAAAGAGTGAAGATTTCAATTTTATTGTAATGCTATTATTGAATGTGAAATATGTTTTAATTAAAAAAATCAACTGTGAAAATAATACTAGTTCGCAGTCAACCCAGACTAAACCATAACTTTGACAAAATATTACAATTACATTTAACATGTAAAGATGCCACACGCTGCGCGTGTAAAGCCCGAAGGTCGGCGTGAGATCTCACAAGCGCCATCCTTCCACGTATTCTGTATCACGAATATCGCGTCAATCAAACTGTTTTCTTCATTAGAATTGTTATTATTTTAATGAAGATGACTTTAATGTATATCATGGAAATTTAAATGGTCATGCCTAGCGAATTTTTCTAATTTATACAGACGGGACAAAAAATAGAATTGTTAACATTAATTGAGGTGTTCATTATTATTGAAATATAGGCATTAACAGATTGTCGAACATTAAGCAAAAACAGTTCTCCAGATTTTTTTACTAAAGAAACAACATTTTTCCTGTGCTCTCATTGTTTTTTTTCACTAAGAAATAAATTTGCCTGAATTTTTCAGGTTTTTCCTAAGGAAAAATAGTTTACCCTCTGAGCTATCCAAACCGTATCCATAATATTTGGACCTTTTATAATATAAGAGTAATTTAAATATTTTGCATCCTTTCCAAATATATTTAATGTATTATACTGTTGCAACTATTGAGAACCAATGAAGGATACAGTAACTCCAGAACACAATCAATTTTGCAGAGTATATAGCTATACTCGTCAGATGAACTATAGACATGTTTTATTACTAGTAATAAATGTTTAAAAAAATAAGTCATACAAAAATGTATGTACTTTTCTAATTAATATTTGTAATTTGCTAGCTTAATCGCTTAAAAACAGACAGCAGCATTTCTTGCAGAGAGAAAAGATACTTTGGAATATCCCATATTAAAGCATCGCCACCATTCACAGCTCTGATGTGGTCTTTGGTCAACTGTTGGGATACCTTTCTTTTGATTTTCGATTAAGAAACGTTTATTGACAGAGGCCTCTCACAACTGATTCTTGTCCATGACTGTGGCAAAGAACAAGCTTTGAAAAATTAAATAAGCTCTAGTGGTGTTTGCTCCATATGGCAGAGATCTATCAGAAACATATCCAGTCTCATATATGATTGCTGAAAGTTTTGAAATCTTCTTGTACAAATCAATGAGAGCGCATCGAAAGATACGGAGACATTGCCCAATCAGCTAATTATTATCGACACAAGATGACTCAAACCTTTGTCCAACAGCTAGTTTTTTTTACATTTTATCTGCCAGCATTATAGTTGGGTCCACACTAGCACATCTATGAATAAAACAAAAACCACAAAAAAATAAAAAAACATACAAAATAGACAAGATGAGAATTTACAGAAGAAAAAAATTTTAAATTGTTTTGATGAGAGACAAAAAATATGTAGTTTATAGTCCAAAGGGAATTTATTCCTAACAGTTAGGGCTGAAAGGTGAAAGCACAGGTGTAGGTCAAATTGGACGGGAAATGGAGAAGATTACTAGTGTAGGATTGGAGATAAAAATACGTGGAGACAGACGCAGCAGGCTTTACCAAAGATATTGAGGAGAATTCTTTATGCGGAGAATCTGTTATTATTTTTAATATTAAATAAATATTTTAGAAAGAATGCAAAATAATGAAATCACCATTAAAAATGTATATAATTAAGTAAATAATATTTTTCCACAAAATCTGACGAATTTCCCAGAGTTTTTCAGATTTTTAATTTTCCAGAGATTCACAAGTTTCCCAGGGTGTTTGCCACACTGATTAAGTTGAATTACTTCGCCACAATGAAGTTTCGTTAACGGGATATTCATAATATAGGATACATAGAAGGATGGCCATCGTGAGATCTCACGCCGGCCTTCAGCAGCCGTATTCAAATTTGAAGTAATTTTTCGTGTCTATCTATGACTATAGTAATAATTTTCTTTTTCACTGTATGTCGGTGGTTACGATTAGTTGTCGCCGACTAATCGGTAGGTAACACTGTGAGCAGTCACATATACATATAGTCGAACTGTTCGTAATCCAGTACCGGTCGCCGATTTTGGCCAACAGTCGTAACCAGTCGGGAAGTGATCGGATGCTTAGGTGTGACTGGGGAATAAGCAAAGAAGTTTTACTCTAACTATCATGATTCATAAGTACTCATAAGTTTCACTTTTAGAATAGTAGTTAAATGGACCAATTGACCAATCAGTGACAACGCGAGATGTGTAGTAATAAAATGCTTTTAATTCATTGCGATTCTTGTCTATAGTATAATCTACTCTACAAAACAAAATATAGCTATAATTATCCATTGTCTCATGCAGTTTACAGTGTATACTCTATGGCTTACAGGATGAGAACGCAATCCTATTGGCCCTAGCAAAATTCTTGTCTATTTAGACAGCTGTATATGTGTAATGAGAATCTAGAAAAAAATCTTCAAGACAGTTTTATTATAAATACCACTTTTTTGGTAAATAAACAATTCTTAGTCTATTTAGCAAATTGTCTTGATTATGAATACGGCTGCAGGCTTCACACTTTGCATGTAAAACTAAAGCAGTTTAAATTGCTATAAAGAAACGTCATATGTACACACGTTCAAGCCGGCTTGATAAAATAATATGCTTTTTTTTAAACAATAATAACAGAATTGATCAAATCTTCAGCTACACGTTTGAAAATTGATCACATGTGGCATTTTTAAACCAATAAGAATTAATAGAAAATATTTAATAAATTTAATTTCAGTCAAGCCAAGTCATCAAACCAAACGATAATGACGACTTGAAAGCCGGTTTGACCGTGTGGACGGGGTATTACCCTGACACGCTTGGATTTTTGGTGTGTAATAAATGGGCGAACGGCAGATCTATGGCTGGTTGGCAATAGCCAATCACAGCCGGCCATGATCCGCTTTGTTTTTTCTTACTTAACGTAACATTATAATATGAGGGTCGCTTCGCCGGTCTTCAAAAATGAGTAATGTAAATGTTGTATGTTAATAGTTTTAAACGTGAACTTAGTGACAAAAGAAATTATTGAACTCCTACCACAACACATTAAACTAATAATGTCGAAAATAAGTGAATATCGATATGCATATTATATATAATATATACACTGAACTTAACATCATAAATTTTGCAAAACACCATAGAAAATAAATATCATTACAAATCAATAGAAATGGACAAAATCATGTTCATAAATGATAAATATCCAAATTTTAATTTATTCAAATTCAAATATTCAAATATAAGGAAGGAAAATCAAAATAGACATGGACAGAATTTAGTCACAAGACAATGCATAAAACAATAGATATACATTTGACAATTCGTATTTTTATTTTTGTAAGTAATATTTTTTTCTATGATGTGTCGCAAAATTTATGATGTTGAGTTCAGTGTATATATTATATGAAGCAAAATTGAATAAATATAATATTTATAATATTATGTGCAAGGTATTATAATATGACAGTAAATAGTGAATGACAAACATTTGAAAAGGAGAAGAAAACGTACATGTCATCCAAATACACCGCAGAACATGGTAACAGGAAACTGAAAATTATATTTTCATTTCAGTCGCTGTCAATAAATTGTGTTCTTTCAATTTGAAATGTACTAAGTGTACTCAACTACTAAAATGTACTTTCTATGAAAATGCTAATCATAGAACGTAAAATTAACTAAATACTAATGTTCGTAATAACTGATATTATTTCACCAATCAAATTCAGCTTAAAATAAGTCTAATTTTAAATTAAATAACTAATGCAAACAAAACGGAGAGATTCTTCACAACTCTAAATTCTCAAAACTGAAAGTCGTCTTTGTTTGATATATGTTTTTAATGGATTAAAGTGTATCATAATTTAAATACATACATATACATAATAATAATCTATAATTATACAAAAAAACTTTCCTGAGTTATTTTTCAACTGTTGTCTATATTCAATTGTGTCATTTAATTCAAATGAGCATGGGTATCTTTTATTATATTAGATGATGATATTGTGTACAATATGATTTACTTCTTAACATTATTATAAATATTGTATATACAATCACAACAGAAAGCAATATTCTACAAATAATTCTATATTAATTAAGAATATTACTTAAAATAAAATATTGGCATCATTATTGAAGTTTTTACAAATACTAATCTATATGTCCTATCGTAGGATAATTATAAACATAATTTCTTTCAATAAAGGTAGAATTATACAAAATGCTCATGCATTAAAAAAATATAAACACGAACGATACAAGTACGTAAGATGAAATTCAGTCAAACATTTTGTAAATGCATCATTATTTCAAAATTCTTTTTTATGTCAAGAAAGCAAAATATACAAATTTATAAAAAAAAGATTATTCGCTGGAAAACTTCGTATATACCAGAAAGCATTTGGTCTTTCCAAAAAAAAATCTAAATCCTTTGATACAGAAATGACATTGCAGATTAGTCAAGAATTCAAATATCTGCCAGGAATGTTCAATAGTGCTTATAATAATGTACCTTTATGCAGCTTCAAATAATAGCTAGACACAAATCTATATAAAAATCCATGCCAAGTGGATGCTGTTATCGAGATACATGACCATGTTATTTTCAAAGAAGCATCTTTGGTTGCAAGAATCTTCTACGATCATTAATGTAATCATGCATTCATTATTTAATTGCTCAAAATCGGTAAACTACAAGTAACTACTGAAAACAATTGTATATAACCTTCCGTGTTCATAGAAAACTATGGAATTTAGTAACATTTAATTAATTTAATTTAACATTTAAACACTTTTATATTCAAGCGCTTAAGCTAAAATCTACAAAACTGCGTATAACCCATACTTTTTAGAAAAAATATAATTCTTTTAGAAATTAATCGTGAAATTAACGATGAAACATGCAAGAATATTGTTGTACTATTTTTATGTTTGTATACACATTATGCAACATTAAGGTATGAAGGCGATATATTTTTCTGTGTACACTTATATCTATGTACTAATTTGATGCTGCGAACCAATCCCTCTCAGGCACTTACCCTCCAGCACCTAAACTCCTCGACTTGCGGTGTCCCGGCACGAACATGCCCTCCGCCTCTCCAGCACCTCTCGCTCGGAGTATAGGTGATAAACCCCCCGACGCTGCCATCTCCTCACCAGACCGAGAGGCAGACAGACTGTTGCCGCCGTTGTTATTATTGACAACCGTTGTCGCTGCCGGCTCCAATAGGACCGACTGCTTAAAGTTGTCGGACTCGCAGAGGGTCTGAAACTCCTCGAGACACACCTCAGTGTCGAAGTACTCCTGCAGAGTGTCCTGCGGTTGGAATTCTGTAAGAGAAAGAAAAAGAGGAGAAAAAAATCAAAAAAATCAAAAGAAGCAAAACAGAGAGAAACTATGAAACTAAAAATATATCTTTTCATAATAAAAGAAGAGAAGAGAGAACGGGGAAAATGGGTTAAAGGAAAAAGGAGAGAAATATTCCCAAGAATATATCAGTCATACTAATCATCAAAATTTCGAGAAAAAAACATATAACTTAACAAATCGTATTGAATAATTACAATGTGGTGTATTTTTTTAATAATTTCATAATATATAAATTTTGATACATACTAATAATAGAAGCATAAAAATAAAAATAAATGGGTATAAATAAAATTCAGAAATATAATTGTTTCCAATAGTATATGTTACAATTAGCATTGATTCGCTTTTTATATTATAGCTTATTGTGATAATCTATTCATATTATTATGCAAGTGCATTTAGTGCAAAGGGTTATACTTAAATTGGAAAAGAAAATAATACTATAATATTAAATATAAACAAAATTTCAATTTTATATATATATACACAAAAATGTAGATTATGTAATAAATATTTCACCTTAAAATATACTCAGATCATAGTGTTAAAAAACTTTCAAAGTAAAAATATATATCCTATATTACGCAACAAAGGTTTTGAAAAATGTCTGTGACTCATTTTAAGACAAAGAGATTATTACATTACCATTATAGGATTAAATTTTAATTAGATAATCTTAAATTAAGTTGTATCCTAATTTTTCAAAGTAAATTTAATTTGATACCTGTAATCATTTGAGAATTACTCGTACAACCACAGATAATGTAATATCCCAATATTTTTATAAACACAACTTTTATGATTACAGTTATAGTGCAAATGTATTAAATTTTAAAAAAATCCGTTTAAAAATTTATTATTAATTTTTTTTTACTTATTATTTTTTTTTTTAAATGTTCGCCTTTCAAAATTATGACAATAATATAAATATTGATCCTAAAACTTCTCATTCTATGTTCGATTGATTGTATACTTCAAATCAGTCAAATTCTAAATAGAATAATCCAGAAAATAATCTAGTAAAATTAAGAGTAGGTGCAGAAAAGATCATTTCATTCCTTAGAAAAATTAGTTATAGTAAAAATTTATTTTCTAATAAATTTATCATAAACGTCTAGGCATTATTTAAAAAAATGTTTCTGATTTATGTTTGTGTTAAAATTATTTTTGGAAACTAATGCATTTGTTTTTATAAATAAGTTATGTGGATAAATATGTAATAACGGCTATTTTAAGAGTAAGATTATAAATAGTGGACTATATATTTTCATGTATAGTTACAATTATATTTACATCAAGTTATAATTAGAATTCTTGCCAATTAAATGTGAGTAAAAAGGTTTCAGAAAAAATAGCTTACACTAAGCCTTTCAAAAAGGTAAACAATAAATAATAAATTCCGTTTATGTAGTTTTAAAATTCCCCTGAGCTAGCATTCCAAGCTGAGTAAAAGGATCACCTATGAAGGAGAAATAATTTAGCACCTTTAAGCTTATAAAGAAATAACTCAACTATATTTTTACATTCAGCGGTACTATAATACATATGACTTAGGATGTTTCGTATTAACTACCTAACTAGTGTTGTGTCAATAACATTTACCAAAATGCATCATTCCGTATAGCATCCTATATTCCATTATGTTAGTTAGTTCGGAAATATCACACATACCAATGGAAAAACAAATCATACCTCGTCATTGTACATAATATATTATATTTAGAAATGAACTTATAGTCATCCATCCAAAACTGACAGTATAAATACTAAACTTGTCAGTTTAGTAATATTATCCTAAATTCTCTCGGTGTACAATAGCTATAAAACTATGTATTTATTGTCGAGTTCTATAAGATATACATAGTATATATTATGTAAGTTTCGACGGTGAAATTTATTGTAAGCATGTATAAGGCTACATGGAGTAATACAACGTAACACTAAACACATTTATGCATTGAAGGCAACTGTGCCGAGTTAGAAAACAAAGAACTAAACAATGTTTGAGGAATAAATTAATACATTCCAAATTCAACATATTTAGTAATCATATTATTTACAAAATAACATATTACTTTCATAGAATACTCAAAATCATGGAACATTCGTACAGACGTTGTAATACATAATTAAGAAGCTATTTTAGTATTCAGCAACTATAATCAATTGTGTGTATACGGAAACGATATTTTAATGCAATGAATTCCTTCCCTTTCTATCAATAATTAAGGTTTTTACATACATTTCCCATAGCAGAATTTTATCTTAAACCGAAAATTTATTGATCGAGCGTCTATGAAAGCGTCTGTTTTATATTAAGCATTTTCTAGTCCCTCTAAATTAAAAAATCTGATTCTAACAGAAGTGATAAATTGATTTGTTTCATATTAATTAAACACAAGTTTTTTTCGTCTAAAGAAGTTATAAAATGTACCAAATTTATTCAACAAGTTTTTCTCTTTAATACAATATCCAGCTTTATTTCTAAAATATTGATTTTAGAAATTGATTTTAAAGAAACGCAGATTTCACCTAATAATTTCACCTGTTGTATAATGCCATATTTCATATTTAATTGAAACCTATTTTAACTGAGACTAATTTATATTTTCGCAGTTATGCTTCCATATTCAGCAATGATAAAAGAATCCATAATTATAAATAAAAAAGTTAAGTAAAAAATAATAAAATAAAACTGAATGAGTTTCAATAAATTAAACTATATAAAAGTTTAACAGTGTTGCCACCAAATAATAGGATTCTACTAATAATATTATACATTAAGTTGTAATCAATGTTTAATATCTACAAACAATACATGAAAGAATATCAATGAAATGAATATGCCAATCATTATATCATACCGTACTAGTTCGCATCTGATAAACACTAGAGTACACATAGTAATATTATTATATTAGAGAAATAACCGCATTTAGAATAGATATCAGACAGCAATTAAAAATTATGATATTAAGTGCTAGTATACTTATAGTGCTCTTCAGTATGATCGATGGTAGATGTAAATAGAATATCACATGCAATACTATCGCATTATTAACAAAAAATATATAATTAATAACACATAATATGAGACTACTACACTTCGGAATTGTTAATGAGAAACCTGAATAAGCAATAAAAATAATTAATTACCTTATATATTATAGTAAAAAGTAATGATATATAATCAAGTTTTATTAATATCAAATCAAATCAAATCGAGACATTATTGTGTCGATGAAAGTTACAGAATTTTGGAAGTTACGGAATATTTGCTACTCCGTAGAATTAATTCAAATATATTTAAAAGCCAACTTGCACGTTTTAATAAATACAATGTATTATGTACCCGTTTTTTAATTAATATCATAATAAAATAAAGAATTAAAACAACAATACCAAAATAAAACAGAGGATACAATAACTAAATTAAATAAATGATTTTTTTATTTATTTAAAACGCTTATAAAATATAATTTTTACCAAGTAAAAATATATAATTTTACCAATAAAAAACAGAAGCTTAAATTCTAAAGGTCAACTAGTTAATTGAATATGCAATTTTAGATAAGTCTACATGTCAAGTGTTATGCAAAGATCGAATTATATAAGACTGCAAATAAAACTGTTAAAGATTAAAGATAATTCTTTAATATTCTCATTATGTACGGAAAGCAGGGTTCTCCAGAAACAAATTATCATATTCTAGTAAATTATGGCTTTCAAATAAGACTTAATAACTCAACAAAATTAAAATCTATCACGTTTTGAAACATTACACATTTGAAAATTGTTCCAATGTATGTAATCACGAATTATTTAAATTATTATCGCTGTGAGCAATATCAATTATAAACATAGTAAATCAGATATATAAATTGGAAATTAAAGTTGTATGAATTTGTATAAGTTCTTCAAGAAATCTACGAACTAACTATGTTTAGTTTTAAAAATGTTCAAAAGGCATAATAATATTATATTAGTAATGTTTCATATTGAGAAGTATTATGACTAATTACTACAATTTTAATTTAAAAAATAAAACGGCAAAATTTAAAAATTTGTATAAATCTACTTATATTTTACAAAAGACAAATAAAATCGAGAATAAGAAAAAACAAATATTTTAATATTTAAAAAAAATCATATAATGACAAACGCGGTATTTTGATAAATTTTAAAATTGACCGAAGCTGTATTTGTCAATAATCTCTAAAAACATTTAATTTTATTAATAAAATTAATTTTAATTTTAATAAAACATTACCAGAATAACATTACTTTAAAAAATGCCATAAAAAATACTAATACTACATAATTTTTTTACTAGAAAATCTTCAATATCACGTTTTACTATAAGATAAAATATTAATTATCAAAATATAACAATTAATTGTATGTAATAGACTAGAAACATCATATTATTCTTTTTATAACAAATATTGTATTAAGTTTTACAGAATGAGTTTTAAATTTTGTATATTCTTTAGATATTGAAAATAATCCATAAAAAATTAAAGTTAAACATGTTTTAAATGACATGTTTACAATTTTTCAAACATGCATATAACAAAATGATATTAAAATATGTATATTATCAACAATTAAGGCTTTTTGCAGTTTGTTCTAATTAATGAAACTATATCAATTTTAACAATTACAGCGCCAAAAAAATGTTTCGGTTCATCTAATTAGAAACTTGTATTGGTCTATTCTATGTTAACGTTAATCTGGATTTATCTTATTCTTTTTCATAAATAGTAACTTTTTTGTTTTGAGTTACACTGGTTTAAACGTACATTAAATATATTGTAACTAGTAAAAGGCTATACATTGAGAAAATTATATCGAACTGACGATAAAAAGTGTAAGTCGATAGAGTAAGGTTATTGAACTGAATTTACCTCTTGTTCGGTAAAAGAATACTGTTTTTGATCTACCCAATTAATTACTGTTATGCATGTGCAACAGACAACACTCAAAGTGGATTTCCACTCAAAGTGGATTGATTTAGGTTACACTTAACACCCTGTAGTGACGCATTCGCAAAGTTATAAGTCCATGTGGCGTACATTATAATATTTTTCCTCAAGAGGATAAAACATATATGTAGCTACAGCTAGCTGTATAAAATAATAAAGTAAGCCGGCTGCCCCATTCTAACTTTACCTAGAACATCTTGCGAACGGTTATATTAATATGTACTGCAATCTATAAAGTGTAATTAAGAGTACATAGAAGCACCAATGAATTGCGATTGAAATGGGCTGACGTAATTATACGAATTATTAATTATATGCTCTCATGTGGCATGCCTTATCTGACGACACTAACTATCTACTACTATGTATATTAGCATGAACTCAAAACGTCATTGCAACTGAAAAAAGTTCATATTTGTAGACTAAGGTATCTACAAAGTACATATTTTATGGACTTCGTCCAAATCAAACATGCAATTTTTATAAAATGGGGAAACTGAGAAAAAATAGTATTAATATTTCAATATGGAATTGGAAATTTATTATGCTAGCTTGAAAAAATATAATCCTCATAACTGTAGTATCCATTACACTATTTACGCAGTATGCTACTTTTAATATGCCGTTGAATTCGTTGTATTACATTTCTACAGCAACTTAAATCGAAACAATAGGTACATTTGAGTTAAATAAAAAGACACCGCTTTTGTCATAATAGTATGCATATTTTCAAGAATATTTATAATAATAAAAATATGTTTCAATACTGCATTATATTTAAATGTAATCCAATCTCTATCCGCATATTTGGCATTGGAACTAAAGTCAACTAACTCACTGTATTCAGACTCCTGAAAATCGGCAATAACACGGAGGATGTTGTTCATCTGATCAACTCGAACTTGTGACTCAAGACCACCAGTACTGGGGTGTGCTGAGTCGATAAATATCAGATCGCTCAGATAGAGGCCTGTAGGTGGTGGGAGAAGATCATGGGTGGGTGTGGAAAGACAAACGATTGAATATAAACATAAAATACACGAAGAAATTAGTTTTATATAGCTATTATAATGGAGTAAAACAAAATAAAATTAACTAAGATCATTCACTACACTGAATTCTAAACATTATTTATTATAAAACAAACAAAATAAAATATGCTTGTTTTGTTTTGTTATTAAGCGTCTATTTCTGGTAGTGCATAAAAGTTGTTTATACATTATTAAAGCGTATGTTATTATATATTAATGAATAATATGAATAAGTATTAAATTAAATATGGTTTATATTTGTACTCTATATTTCATTTTACAGTCGACAAATTGTACTTTTATAGTTCTTAAAAAACAGTCGATAACAAATAAATAGTTTCAGAGGACAAAATATGAATAAGATAATTTCAGTCGGTAATCAATTTCAGACAATAATTCGAGAGTTAAGAACGGATACGATGAAATATACACAGATCATAATGGTAAACCTATATATTCACATCACTCCCCATGATATACTTGATATTCTTTGTAAATATATATATTTATCTAACATTTACTAAGAAAAATAGGATTACACATTAAATAATATAAAAGTCAAATTTTAACAACTTTATTATATATATATATATAACGTTTATATGACATTTTTCAATAAACAAAACCTTATATTGTAATGGTTAATAGTGTATCTAAACCTATGGCAGTAGGTTGTTAGCTCATGCGCGCAACTTATGTACAGTAAGGTATATTAGAATACCACAAG
>JAYRBW010085782.1:0-22454 GCA_036023295.1 Invenusta paracnida
TTTTATACGTTTTTTATTAAATTTGGAAAAAAAATTAATTTGGGACGCTAAAATACGGGATCGCCTACTTCTCCTCCTTATTCAGCAGCATGTGGTCTGTGGAGCTTGGAAGTATGATCACGACTGATGGGTGGCTCAGTTATAATGACATTGTGAACCTCCCTCAGGGTTATGGCCATATGACTGTCAATCATTCAAAGAATTTCATCAACCCTAATAATCCAGAGGCACATACCCAAGGAGTAGAAGGCTTCTGGGCGCATGCAAAGATGAAATGCATGAATGGAACAAAACGTGAGCTCTTTGTCAACTATATGCAAGAGTTTGAGTGGCACTGGAGGAATAATACTTTAATCTGCAGCAATGGTAAGGCTTTTGAGAAAATGCTTGTGACAATTTCTGAACAGTACCTTATGTAAATTCTCGGATTTTTATTTAATATAATTGTTTTCTCAGAAAATCACGGTTTTGTTATTTTTATTTAATTTGGGACGCTATACTCCGAAATCGCCAAAGTTAATACTATAAAACGAACCTTATAGAAAAATAAGTAAACAATAAGCATAAATTGACATTATTAGGTGATATACATCTAAAATATTTTCGCCTACTTCATTTTTCGTATTACGCATTAATATTATATTAATTTGCACTTAAACATATATTTTATGTTATTTTTATTAATAGAAAGAGAACTATGAAGGAGAATCAAAACTATATGGAATAAATGTTCTTGACTTAATTTAATAAGATATATGGACAATATTGAGTTTCTATATTAATTTTGTGTTAGTCATTCATAATATGAAACAGTTATTTTGACCGATAGCGATCTAGAATTTACGCCCATTTAGAATATAGGTATAATTCAATTTATTATTACAATATAATATACATGTACCTGCAGGATCACTTGGGAGATATGTTGAATATGTTCACTTTATACGTGATATGTGTATATAATTGCACTTATCCAACGTATTTACACATATCCATACATATCCAAATGTACAACATATCCTTGTATCTACATATATCCACACATATCCCCATATCATAGAGTAAGAAGAGGGTATAATGCCCCATATTATATATATCCGAGTTGAATATGTGTGAATATGTTGGATATGTGTGGATATGTATGGATATGTTGGATTATATGTTGGATGTATTGAACTTGGATATGTGTGAATATTGTGTTGAAATGTTGGATATGCGTGTGGATATGTTGAACCTATATTTGTATGTATTAGATAAGTCTTAATTTTAATGTATTTGTATGTGCATTGAAATGTCTACATAAAATGACTCTATTTTCGAATGTCATTCTAGACAATAATTTTGACAAACATAATCTTTAACAAACTTAACAATAATCTAATCAGGGACTACTATAATAATACCGGTATTAAAGAATTCCCTGAATCTAATTATATGATCGCTATTTTACGTACTTAATAGACAACATGCAATATATACATGAGCTTTAAAACACTTAACACTCCTAGTTTTCAATATTTACAAAATCATATAATTTAAAAAAGGTGTAAGGTAATGATGTAATGCTGCCTTCATTAATATAATTTGTTATAAACAATAAAGACCCTTGAATAATAGGATAAGTTGTTAGTTTGAGTCAATTTACGTGCAATTTTTTTATTAAAATAAACAGTGGCAAATTAAATATCATGGATATTTACGTTTAAGTGTCGTAATGAAACTGCAAAATAATTGATTACAAATATAAGTAAATCGATATAAAGGAACACGTTGAATATAAACAAAATTAATTTAAAGTGCATAGTATCACCCACTACCACATACCTATATATATTCATTCAGTTTTGTCCTTATAGTTATAATGCTTTATGACATACTAAATCATAATATTAATTGATAGATCTATGGCTGTGGATGAGCTATTATATGCGTATAGCTCAAATGAGTACAATTCCTACTTTTTTTTATTTTTTTAGATATGTATTATATGTTTTGTAAGTAATTATATAGCTTAATACAGTAACGTACGTACAATAGGAAATTTTAATGTGTTAAAATATTTTTCTTTTTCAGTTTTTCTTATGCGTTTAGATCTATAAAATTAGTATTGTTTGTCAAACCATCTAGATGAATAAAAAATGTTCTATCTGTCTAAATTATTTACAAAATGTCCTGATGTTTAATAAATATTATAATAATTATATAAATAAATTGTTTAACAATTATATTTAATTCCTGTACTTAATAATATTAAATTCATTATTATGAAGTAATTTATAAGACTTAAATATAAATGGTAAATACCTAATGAAATATGTTAATAACATACAATATAACTATATAGTATAAGGTAGTTTAGTATGAAAATTAAAAACTCATATTCAACTCGGATATGTGTGGATACGTTGGATAAGTGCAAATATGTCACGTGAAAAGGGAACATATCTCCGATGTGAGATCCGGCTCGGCCGCCATATATCTATGTGCACATAAACACGAATATGTCCAATATAAACATGAATATCTCTTTCATATGTTTTCAAATATATGTATGTGCACTTAAACACGCATCGTCCACAAATTCTTATATTTTTCTATTCGAACGCCACACACATTTTGAAAAATTTATCGACATGTGTTTAATAATAATATTAAAACATTACAATTTGTGTTATATTATGACGGATCATATTTTTTAATATTTTTTGATCCATCAATTTACTTTTATTTATTTATAAAAGAGCAAAGTCTTAAATTCGACGGCTAGCTTTATCACTCACTCAACTTATAAAATTTTAGTAAATTAGGAAATTTATCGGAATATATTATTAGTTATTCACTTTTCAATGTAGTTATGATATCTAAATAACTGACACCCATGGTTCTTAAATGAAACTTTAGACAACAATTGCAATAAATTCGTTTACATAATGCAACTAAATAAAAATTATACAACAAAAAGATTTAAAAATAAATACTTCTATATATTACAATTTTATGAAATTCAATCTGAAAAGCATAAAGAAATTATAACAATAATACCCTACAATATAAACAGAAAAATAACATTTATCGATTTATAATGAATGTATGATTTACCAAAAAACAAAAATAACGTATGAAAATGACACTGTGTAATAACATAGAAAAGGTATATTAAATTTAATATGTATACTGACTGTATGTATGCTGTATAATAAGTATAAAGAATACAATTTGTGAAAATAATCTAAAAACATATTACAAACTAATTACACACAGTAAAAAGCACAAATGAATAGATTGATGATTTTTTTAAATTGGTTTAAATCTTTAAGTGATAATGAAAAGCTATTGACACATTTCATAATATATATTCATCAACACATTATTTTCACTTTAAATAGAAAAAATATTGCTCAATAAAATCAATAATGATAAAAAATTACAACATTATCTATACATAAAAAACGGTTGTTAAAGATCTGAATGAAAAATTGTACAATACAGTAATATATTTTTCGAATAATAGAAAATTATTTACGCTATTAAACATCATTAAAAATGGATTTCAACTGACCAGTAATTTATACACCAGAAAAGCTTTTTTTATAATTGTTGTCGGATGTCACGAAGATGTAAAGCAAAGTATAAAGTTCCTGTACAAAATATTTATATGTAAATATACCACCAAAGGTGGAATAATCATACACATAGGGAAACAGTATTATATACAATGAAGGGTGAACTTGTTTAAAGCAGTTAAGTGTGTAAACAGTTAAGTCGGATATAAATTTTTACAAAAGGTGGCACAGTTTTAACAAGCTCTCTTTAGTTCACACACCAGTATATTACAGTTATTTAAAAAAATCATCTTTGCACATTAAAAAAGGTATGTTCTAAAATAAAAATAAATGGAAAGATTTATGGAAAGATCAAATATTAGAAAAACAACGGTTTGGAGGGCCAATACAATACCGTATATATTTGAATTAATAATGATAAATAAAAGAAACCGGGTAGAAATGCAGGTAAATAGGGATGTTTCTAAGTTTACAAAAAACTTCATAATAGATCTATATAATGGCAACATAAAGTTTATACAAAATAGAAATAATTTAAGAATGTTCTATTTACAAAGAGAAAAAATGTCGTGGAACCTTGATGAACACATTAACATAGGTACCATTGTTTACTTTCTAAAAACTGGATTGTAGGTATGGAGGATGGTTGTATGTAGAAAATGACATAAATTGGTAAATAAAAAAAATGTAATCTGTATAATTTTAAATAAATAAATATATATATATATGTATAGATAGATAGATTTAGAATAAAATACAGCAAAATAGAACTGATAAATAATAGTATAGATTCGAATACAAATAGATAGATGATTTTTTTCTTTAAGCAAAAGCAGCTGACTTAGTAGGTATCTGATTACAAAAAATATGAAAATACATATGTACACAATTAATTTATGAAACTTACACTAAAGACGCAGCATATAAGTACAAAAAGCGCAAAGAAACACACAACAACGATATGTTATACGATTTTCGGAAAAAGAATCGTTCGATAGAGATAGTGAAATTGTAATCAATAATAATTGATTTTACAAAGAATATTAGAATCGGACATAAAATTATTTCGTCAACAAAACATTATTATTTTGAATGTTTATTCAAGGTGATCACTCTAACGAATATCGTGGATATTATATATAGTTTCCATTCTTATTGATTATTGTACGCAGATGATAATGTTGCTTTACTACTCAAAATCTTATGTAAACAATGATATAAAAAGTAACCATTAAAAAGCACATGTAATAAAACAGATTGATAAAAAATACATTTATGTATATTATTTATATAGAATTCAAATTATATGCATTGTAATTGTTCAATGCAACGATTAAGGATTTCTCTTCAAAATATTTTTCACTGATGAAAATGTACAGAGGGGAGATGCACATTTAATCAATAAGAGTATAATATTGGAATATTAAATAAAACGATATATCTATATTTCTATAAAAATGCTTTTTTATGATATATAAAGAGAACAAAATAAAGTATTTCAGACAAAAATAATGCACTAAAATGTTTAATAAAAAAAAAATCACTATTAAGCATTTTTTCTATACCATTTTCTATCGAAATTTTCTACCTGTAAAATCGACGACCAGGAATATTATTGATTGTTTATCAATTTTTTCATCTAATTCCGTCGAGTTCGCTTTCTCGGGAGGCCGTAAGCATTAGAGAGATCAGTCCGCTTCATGGAAACCTGACTTTGCGCCGTCAATTGGAGCTTGATTGCCGAGGCATTCAACTTTGCGGCAGAGAGGAGATGCTGGATGCCCGCCATCTTGGCCGACGCGAAGCACAAAGACTGCGATGGTGGATCCACAGGAGATGATGGCGGTACTACAGAGGGTGTGTTAGCGGAGACAAGGCGCTGTTGCTCAATAAGTGGACTGATGGGAGGCGGGTCTGTGTCAGCAGGTAGAAAGGGGTCTACAGTGCAGCCCAGAAGGAATTCGGGATTAAGGACTCGAAGTTCGCAGGCGCGGGCTAAACTCTCAAGGTCGTACACCTCTAGTGGAGCTGGTAGAGTAAGAGAGGAGGGACTTATACTAATTATATTGTACGCTAATTGACATACTTTTAATCAAATTTAAATTTAATTAATTCGCAACTTCACGATTTCTGTTAAGCCTTTATAAATCAAGCAAAATCTTTATGATTATCTATATCTAAACAAAAATGACTGCGTCGCAAAAATGACAGCCAAGAACCGAGCTCCTCAATTTCTCTAATGGCTGTACTTCATATCATTAATATCGTTTTAACGTTTTCTTTTGAGGAGCTCGGTTCCTGGCTGTAATTTTGATATCAATTTCTTTAATGGCTGTGCTTCATATCATCAATATCGTTTTAACGTTTTCTTTTGATATAAAAGGGCGCCAAGATTTAATTGTTACAGTGCTTGCTGTTTAAAATGCATGAACATATAGTAGATCCATGTGGAACATATATATATCAAAACTGTAAAATTCATAAAAAACGAAAACATTATTTAAAAAATCATTTTTAGGTTTTCATGAATTTTACAGTTTAGATGTATAACTATGTCCTATATTGGTCTATACATATATGTATTATAAAGAGAAAGTATTGTAATGTAACAATTACACCTTGACGCAATGTTTATATCAATTTCTTCGTTTAGATGTATATCTATGTTCCATATTGATCTATACATACATGTATTTTAAACAGAAAGTATTGGAACAATTACATCTTGGCACCATGTTAATATCAATTTCTTCGATGACTGTACTATGTATTATCATTATAATTTTAACATTTTGTTTTTTAAATCTTGGCGTCCTTTTAATATCAATTTCTTTAATGGCTGTACTTCCTATCATCAATATAATTTCAATGATTTTTAAGGAGCTTGTTTCTAGGCTTTCATTTTTGCTACGAGGTCGTTTTTCATAGGTAATAATAATAATAATAAAGATTTTTATCGAAATTAACCCCTTTTAAAAAAATATCTAGAAACCCTTTCTAAAATGCATATTATGTGTATTTTGTTCCTTAGCGCTTGGCGATTACGCTGATACAAAAATACCCCTTTAATGCATTCTAGCCTGATTTATTAGCGGTCAAAAATGGGCCTATTCTCCTTAGCATTAATGACTAGAGCTGTTAGCATCTCTCAAGCTAATTGTTGACGCGTCTAATTACAGAATTCGTATTTATTAAATTTACGTTTTGCATAAAATTTGTATTTTGCTTTTGGAGCAACGCATGAAGAGTATGTCCAGGGCATACTACTTTTGACCCAAATGTACAAATAAATAATTTTAATAAATGCAATAATATTCAAGCTTTTATCGACCGTAATGCGTTTTAAATAACAATTAAATTTTCCGAAATTATAATGCATGTAACGCAATAAAACCTCAGGAGTTCTCACAATAAGCTACAAACACATTTATATATCTGAAGTAGAATCTTAATAATATATAACCTAACAAAAATATGTATCCGTTAATAAACGCAATAAAATGCTGCAAATAAAAAATAACGTAATATTGTTAATCAGAAAGGTTAGTTAAAATCAATTAATAATTAATTTCTCGTTGAACACCATTTTCAAGTATTATAGTAAATAGAAACAGAGGACTCATGTATAATATAATTTAAATAGGGTTCTGAATTTAAAGTGATTTTACTGAAATTTGCAGCTATAGGTGGTTTCCTAATTTTAAATGTATGCATTACATACAAAATACTATTTATATTAAATATAAGAGAAAGCGTTTTTTAGAAAAAACGAATGTACTTACAATGTACAAACGAATGAACGATTGAAATCACGTGAACGAATATAAATGTGTAAATGACTACACATGGAATAAAATAGATCGCTTACAGGCCAACGAAATCAAATTCATGTCCCCGATGAATAAATAAAAACAATGAATGAAAACAAAATGAATGGTTACCTGTAAGCTCCTGTGGACTAACAACACTGGTACAGCTAGAGGACGACCAATCCAATTCCTCCGCCGCTAACTCGGCACTCAGTGACGTCATGGGAGCACCACCAATTATAAGGGGATGCTCTTCTTTCACGTCCTCTACGATAATCGTTTCTTTTCCTACCTCTCCCTCTTCGCTTTTCGACGCTGCTGTCATCAATTCAGGTAAGCCAGCTCGCGCAACCGGGTCAAAGCGAATGAGCGTGGCCATCAACTTGTTGGCCCAACCCACGTGGAGCACGGGAGTAGTGGAACCTTCCTCCCAGCGACACAGACCGTCGATGAACCGAAGCACTGCTGCTAGACAGAGGGGGTCCTGGGCCACAGGTGGAGAAGCAGTGACACTGAGGCGCATTAAGTTGGGAAGCTGGGTGTAAGCCACCTCGTGGAACTCCTTGTAGATCTCGTGATCCTCTTTAGTGTAGTTATAGCTAGCATAGAGACAAAAAAGTACGTAGAACACTATTACAATAGAGGTGATTGTTAAAAAGAAGGTTGTAAATAAAATTAATAAAACTTACATTGAAAATGGATATATAATTTAAATAAAAATTATTATTACACTACATTCGAAAACATACTTCTATATTACATAGGTAAATGATTATTAGTATTAAGATATCATTAGTTACCTATATTCAAATAACTTGTATGTTAATAAACAATATTCAGGGATATTTTTATACACCTTCCTTAAAAAATGTTATAAGAGACTTGAGATTCTGACCAAAAAATGGATAACAGCAATATGTACATTTTTACCATGACCAGCCTTCACAAATGCCAGAATATTTTCAAAGTAAAATACGTCAAAAATGGCGATATTACTTATATGTTAAAAGTAATATAGCATATCATTTGGTAATTAATATAAAGAAAATACATAGTAATAACATATTATATATATTTACTAAACACGGGCAGTTAATTTTGTTCTTAACAAATACCGAATTGTTCGAATAATTGAGATCATTCAAAAACCGGTATTACTTGGCCGTAATTATTCTTTTCAAATTTCAAATATTTCTTAATTTTATATAAGTATATAATTCATGTTATTTTATCAAATTTAATAAAGATAATGTGCTTATTAGGAAATATTTCAGATGTTTAAATATAATACCAACTGTTATGTTTTTACACATCCTTAATTTTGCATAAGTACCTGACAATCTCTGTAAAGCAAAAGAGGATAAAAACGTAAAACTATGACAATATTTCAACTTCTCACCAAAGCCATTTTCTATACAAAATACTAATGTTATTGAGGTTAGAAGTGAAATATAAATCACTCAAATAAATGTTTTAATTTACAGTTTGCCCACTAAAAATATTCAAGCTGATTATGAATTTATTGGTGTCTAATATCAGCAAAAATCTAACATGTACATGATTATTATTAAATTATACAGAATGTGAAAATAATACTATCTATACGCTATTGAGTATACACTAAAAATGATATTGTGATATTGTTTTACTTTAATTATATTTCAAAAACAAGAATATGAAATGTAATTTTAAAGTTGGCTGATGGAAAAATCTTAATGTAAATTTTTAATGGAGTCAACTTCGAAATAAAATAAAATATTTAGTTATAATTAAAATATAAACATTAAGAAATATATCTTAAAGAAGAAAACTAATAAAAATTAAAATATACAAGAAAATGTACATGAAAAATTACATAATTTAAGAAATATTGGTTCAGGGTGAATATTTTACAACAATAATCAACATCAAGTGAAATAAAACCACCTTGTGTTTTATGCCTATATTTATTTACTGTATATATTTGATATGCAATGCACATATAAATTATTTCTTTCTAACTCCCGCATAATATTTTTTATAAACGAGAAATGTCACATTACTACAATGCTACTTAAAAACGTAAGAAATTTATATATATCGTTAAAAGAAAACATTTATTGTGAGTCATGATAATGAAGTAAAAATACTTGCAATATTATATTAAGTAATTTTAGAATATGACAACCGGTTATATAAGTAAATTAAAATTTCCTATCAACAAAAAGAAAACAATCAAACCAAATAATTTTTTTAAATATTACATATTAATTTATGCATTAATAATCAAAGGTGAAAAACAATTTACCTTTTATGATAATGGAAATAATGTATAATATATCTATTTTCTGATCAATTTCACAGAGAAAACGACAAAAATATAACGAAATCCCCATAAATGTTAAAATAAAATATCAACATAAAACATCCTTATTTCAATCAGTATTTGCAATATCTTTTTTAAATTGGTTTATTATTAAAATTATTAACACTAAATGATATATTATAATAAACAGTAATAATTCACATACTAGCTGATAACACGAGCAGCCTCCGCCCAATAGTGTAATGTTTCTGCATATCTACCACAACGGAAGAGGTGGCCCGCAGTAAACATGTAGGGATAAATGTGTTGATCAGCATAGTATTTGCGTGCAGCCGACACCCCCTCCTTATACAGGGATATGGGTGTCAAAGGTGACTCTGAGTGGTAGTTACCACTTAGCGATTGACTCTCTTCTAGCTCTGCCAAGTTCAGCAAAGCAAGTGGATAGTGCGTCAGAGATTTGGCCTCATAAAGAATCCACAAAAGGCGATGCTTTACTAATGCCAACTGAAAAAATAATACATAAGATAGAAATAGAATAAATTTGATGTAAAATAATTAATAATATTTCTACTATTGACAAGTAGTACGTGTATTAAATAGCCGTATATTTTATAAAAATAAAATATATGAATCATTTTTGTTAAAAAATTAATGACTCGCCTCCAAGCTTTGTAGAACTGGAGATACAATCGGATTAATAGCAGTGACTGCAGCAGCGCAAGCCATAGACTTCGACCTGCAAACCACCGGGTGACCATTCAGGTAGAGCCAGCTTCGATCCGAGATACCAGTTGACACTGGTAAGCCACGCTTGTCCTCATTGGAACGCCCATTCCAGGCTACTTCAGCGGTTTCAGTACCAAACTGGACCCAGGCATGGTCCTCGGAGAGTGCCAGGTGCACTTCGGGGGAACCAAGAATTTGACATGCTGCCACGACTGTGAAGGCCATACCAAAGCTATCCAAGTTGGAATCTGAAGAGATAATAAAAAGGGAGTTTTTTAATGATTAATATTTATTATTTATATTAGTAACCCAATGACTCATTTATAATTCATAAAAACGAAATTTCAGGATGACAAACATTAACGTTTCAAAGACTTGAATGATTCATTAAATTTGACAAATAAAGCTCCCTTCCAAATAAAGAATAAAGTACTATTTTGAAATTGATGTTTACATTCATTGTACATTTTTAATTACAGTATTTATGTATAACATATTTTCTATAATAAAGTAATACGTATAATAATGTGTATCACAATAATAAATGCAGAATAAAATAGGAATACAATTCAGATTTTTTCGATATCGTTAATACATTATAATATATTAATACATGGATATAATGACAAATTTTAAAACATTATCAATACTTAGATGTTGTATTTATTTACAAGCTTTTAAATGTAGAATGAAATCCTGGTTTAATTACCATATAACTATGACAAAGTGATATCTTAAAAAGTAATCGGAAAAATGAGCAACATTATTTCTAAGGTTTATTGTTATAAAATAAAAGTAAATAACCACTTGACAATTTAAGATATGTTCTTTAATTGAAAATAAATATCTTAAATTGTGAAGTGGTTTATTTACAAACACAGACATATATATATCTAGTATTAGTGATAAATAAAAATACAACCAGAATGATCTCAAATCAGACAAACTCAAAAACAGGACTCTCTTAAAACCACTCTCTGATACCGACTAGTGCGCCCCTCTCCTCTCCCGCCAATTACATATCAAGCATCATATGCTGTCGGAAATTAGAACAATGAAGAATCCATTCCATGACACAAGAAGGGAAACCAAATAGTGTTGGTCAAATTTAATAGTCAGAAGACACAAGACAGATATTATATCAGACCGATTAATATGCCTTCTAGGCTGAAGAATGAATGGTAGCTAAACCAAAAAGAATATAACAGTTATTTATTCTCATTGAGCCAAATTATATGTATGAATATGACAAACTTATGGAGGACTGTATAACAATTGTAAACATTTAAGGATTAAACACAAAAGAACGAGTTTTAAGAGGGGCATAACCATCAGGGGTTCACCACCAATAGCAATAGGGGTTCACCATCGCCACTGCACAAAGGCATGATATCCACATTATAAATAAATAACCCAATGTCAATGATTTCCACTATTTACTGATAAAACCACTCAGAAAGAAAATAAAAACTCAAGTATAAGGAGACCAAAATAGAATAGCATCTGCGTAGTTATGTAAAATTACGAAGAAACAGCAAAATGTTTACTGTGAAAATGAAATAGTACTATCCTATAGTATATACACACTTATAATCGACGTTCTAAACATTGGAATCTTGAAGTTTAAAAAAGAAAATAACCATTGATATATGTATATAGTTAAAGATTTCGCGTCGTATAATAATTAGTAATAGACAGCCTATATGTATATTCTAAACGACCCGGTTGATGATAAATCTATAAATAATATGTTAAACAAATTTAAAATTGAGTACAAAATCAGTTTGGATAACTTGAAATAAAATCTAAAACTAAAGAGAGTCTGGCGTAAAATTCCCCGTACAAATTAATATAAACAATTTGTTTGACGGGCAGGTAGTAGGCAATATTATAAACAACGAAAAAAAGATTGCGTGGATTTTTCAATATTGCCTATATAAGAAGTTTTTAATAGTCACATAGTTATGCACAAAACATACCTTTACATTCTAAAAAGCCCGTCTTTTATCTAGGTCAGTGCAGTTAAACATATAAATAAAATACCCAGCATATACATTCACTATTGCGCAGTTAGCATGTTTGTACATGAACATATTATACATTTTAAAATACCCAAGACAGACGACAGTTAATAAATATATAATAGGCGAAGGCCAACAAGTAAACAATATAATAGGTACAAATTATATTATATTATATAAATACAAGGATTTAATGAATGCCAATTTCTCGACAAAATACAAAAACTAAGACATCATCGCGTCACGTGAATCTCAAGGTGTTATTGATTTCTATGAGGAAACGCGAAACGCCAAGAAGATTCCAGCGCCTTGCACTCTAATCCTATTACGTAATTTCTAATGGCAAAATATCTCCACTAGCTTACTCAAAAATATACAGACACACAGCGCTAGAAAGTATGTGAATCTAAAGATACACAGAATGGCGATATTATTGGTTACGCTGGAGAAACGCGTCACTAGTTGAGGGGGTTATTTTTAGCTCAGCCGTCGCAATTTATTGTTAGTTAACTCACGTGACATAGCTTTCTAAGTCTTAACGCAAAATTGCAACAGTATAATGTTATTATATAAGATTAGAGATTCAATGCTTTGTCCTGCGCAAAGCGTTTGCCATACAAAATCAAGAGATTGTATTTATCATGTGCCACGTTTTTTTAATGAAATTAATATTAACAATAAAGTTATATATTTCACAGCAAAGTGAAATAAATTTATATATACATGATACATCAAGGATAATAATTTCAAATACAAAAAAAGCATTCCAAAGAACGGCGCAATCTGTTAATTATATTGCATATTTATATCGTAATTTGAAAATGTAAGTCGTCAAATATAACTATAAGTGTACAATTTAAGACTCAACACAAGAAGACTATTCAGATATTCATAAAGCGTTTTAAAATAATTATATTATATTGTGGTGACTATAACTGAAGCCTAGTATGTGTTTTTTTATTTGTGAACACTTGACATAAAACAACAGGTAATCATTGAAATGTAATCAATCTTTCTGAATTCATTCATATATTTATTTACAGACAATAAAGGTTTTCATTATTATTGTAAGTAACATTTTCACAATCACTAATTTAAAAAAAATTAAATAAATCTTTTGATAAATAGCTACTCTAAAAAATTGCAATGCGTAAACTAAAACCTTTTATAGAAGAAGACATTTATAAAGTAACCTATTCTTAGAATTTACGTCATATTATTTTTAGTGCTAGTTACCAACCGTTTTCAGTTATTTCCTCTTATATAACAAAATGGAGTTATCAAAACAAAAACAACGAAAAACATTTACACATAGTGAATACAAGGCTGTCTTATTCGTCAAGGATACTTTCGTTGATCAATAGAGACAACTATTCCGTTCATGGTAAAAGAAGTTTTATGTGAAAATTGCATGTAAGTATCCTGAATAGTACAGATTAGACTTGAATTTTATAGGAATGACACATTCTATGATTGCTAACTATTTGCGATCATAATTTTATATTTTCTAAAATATATCATTTCACTGAAGGAATGTTGAATTTCTCAATATTGTCAATACTCGAAATGTTCTGCTAAATTCTGTGATATGAAATATTCATTAAAGAAATAGTCGTGGCTGGTAAAAAAATAAATGTTGGTCATTCAGTATAACATTCGCACAGTTCATTTTCAAATTTATTTTGTATATTACATTAAATAACTAATGGCCGTTAAAAACACGAAAACACGAATAATTACTTTAATACAAATTAGACAAAACTGGACTATTTATTATTTTGGAAATAAATTAACAGAAACGAATTTATTTAACATGTCAAGAATGTGAAATAGATGCACACACATTAAATTTACTGACAGATCTTCTTTGCCGAGACTTATAGTTATTGAGACATGCAATTAATCGGAAAAGTAGCGTGCTCTAATTAAAAATAGTCGGTCCTAGAGTTTGAGCTCACCATTAAGAAGTGAGTAGATTGATTGCCCATGACTTTGACTCTTATCTCGGACACTATTACTCGACAGCCGATTCCAGAGCAGATTCGAAACTGCTGTAATGAGCTTACGCAAGCTACTTCCATGACTACCTGTACCCCTTGACAATGGTTGAATCACAGGACGACCAGACAGAGCGACTGTGTCATTGTCTTCAGTTGCTGTTGTGACGGTGTCTTTTGTGGCCACATTGGAAGTTTTCAATGGGGCAATCTATCAAGTTAAAAAAGAAAAAATGAATGCGATAGAACAAGTGAGCTGTATACTTTATGTACTGTCAATATATAGTATCAATAATCAGATGTGTATTTTTTCACAGATTTGATACAGGAAGAATAATTAATTTTTCAGACTTAATAACTGCAACAAATAACGTAACATTGTTACAAAATACGTTTTCAATAAACTGTATTAAAAATGCAATTATATCACTTAAGTCATTTTCTATTTATTAAAACTAAAAGTACATCCCCTTTGAAATCTTGTAATACAAGTATTTGTCATTATAGAAATTAATCAATTTTGACTGTAAAGATATTATTCAAAATGTATGTACAAGAATATGAAATTTAACTTACAAAAAGTAAAACTACCACAATATAAAGATATAGATGTACATGGATATTATAAATAAATTTTATACCACCCCCTTGGAAAGTTGTACAAAGCTTGACAATGTTGTCTACCACTTAATTTGATTTTTGTCTATTGAAGAACCACGTCTATCCTATAGCTGGGATGTGAACATTTCTCTTTAATCAAAATTTCGCCACTTTTTTAATCCAATCTCCTTAGGCTTGCTTCTGCGCTCGAAATTGAAATAAAATAGGATATTTAGGAAATGTAAATTCTAACTGTTTAATTAGCAATTTAGCGATTGAAATCATTAGTGGAATAAACAACACTAATTAACCAGGATAGATTTCAGAAGAGACCAATTTAGAAAGAATCTATGCTGTGTAGCTCTTGTCCTACTTCTAGTAGCCTTTAGAAATGTGTGAAACAATTTTAACTTTATTTTTATTAATTTCATTAGTTAATTTTTATTTTGTCCATTCTTCAAGGTCAATTTTTCTCTCTTTCTAATTAGTATGATAAATACAACTAAATTACAAGAAATTATTATTTTTCAATGTAGGATCATCTATTTTACCAAAGCGACAAAATCGGTGTAGAGTTGGTTGGCCTTCTCAAAAGTCAACACAGGGAATTCGGTCTGATTTTTTGCAGTGGAAGGAGATTTAGCTGGCAACAACCTGTCCTCTACGATATCCCCGTCATCAATAGACAGGGATACCCTTCTCTCCTCTGTCGCATCCACCTCCGACGAATTTCCCTTACTACTTCCACCAGAATTGATTCTTCTGCGACGATTTTGGGAAGATAATGAAGTAGAGACACCATCCCCACCACTACAACACGTGAGTTTGTGCTCAAAGAAACCGAGAATCAAGGAAATAAAGGTAAGGTTCGGCTCAGGTGGAGCCGGTGGTGATGCTGCTATGGTGATAGATGATGCGGGACTAAAGAGATGGGCCAGTAGATTGACCAAGCTATCAGGAGAGGTGATGGGAAAGTGTCGGCGCCAACGTTTGATTGATAGTCCAGCTGGCAGCTGCATGGCAGGAGCTGGGATTTGGTTTGTGGAGTCCACAATCATTGATAACTAGAGATAGATATATATATATACGATAGAATTAGTAAAACTAAAATAAATATCAAGCTTCGAATTGTACCAAATATGATAAATAGCAAAATAATGGCTATTATAGCTTTTTTAGCAGCAACTAATGCTGCTAAAAAATATAATAACATTAGCAACTATAAATTGGTAACAAATATGCATTGTGAGTGACATTTATAACTATAAGTTTGAACTCTACATAGAAATTCAGATTAAATCAATTAAAAGAACTTTAAAAAATGAACATATAGTCATACTAAAAATAACATTAAGACTGTACTTAAAAATAGAATTAGGGGGTAGGTGTAAAATACATAGGATATATACTGTACAATGAAAGAGTAAAAAAATCAATTTTTAATTGAAATAAATAAAATTAATCTTGTAATATAGACATAATATTAAATTGAAACAAAAAAATGTCATTGACAAGTAAGTATCTAAGTATAAAGCTAATATTTGTTCAATAATTTTTGAAATATTTTATATGAATATATACTAAAGAATAAACACATGATTCATACACTTTTTATTGTATATGTACACTATGACTGTATATAAATTTGCAAAAAAAATAGATTAATCCTAGCAGAATAAATATATTGTAATAGAATTGTTCAATTTTAATATTAATTAATATCTTCATATATTTCACAAAGTTAGATACAAATAACCTTCATCCTTTTATGTAAAATATACATAAGAGACAATTAATTTAAACATAACAGTAATATAGACATATACCACTCACAGTCCAAATATTTGTGTAAATAAACCACTTAGTTGTATTTCAGAAGCCAAGCTAGTGCTAGTGTCAGTGCTAAGACTAAAATATGGGCTAGTTAGCCTAAAGTGCTAAATGTGTATTGCAGAAGGTCAGGATTATCTAGCATCCAGTGCTAAGTTTTGCACAAATACATTTAATTGTTCTCTTTGTCCAATTGGCTTATGCTTTTGTTGCTAAATCATAGATGCTTCTGATATGCTGTTATCATTCATTTAGCTTTATAGGTATCATATACCATATCTTAGATACAAGCTTTGTAAACATATAATGCTCTACAGTATAAAATATATGTACAAACAGGGCTCGAAATTAATGAGCACCCTGTGGCAGGTACATTTTGGCTTGGGTGTGTAAACAATCACTTCTACCCATTTGATTGGGTACTTATGCAGTTTTTGACATAGTAATGGGTATTTTGAGTAATGGAGAATTATAAATATATTTTTGCTTAGGATGATTGTAAACTCGATGCATCAGGTTGTAATCCCTTTCTAGCCTCTAGTAAATAGAATAAACAAGTTATTTTTGCTATCAGAAAACCTTTCATTTATTTAAACTATACTCCTATAAATTACATATTGTAGCTCTAATTCAGGCACACATTTCTATACTTTCTTCTTGCACTAGACTAACCTGAATTTAACTACATTTCGGGCAGGTAACATTTTTTTTGGGCGGGTGGAAATTATCAAGTACTGGCACAGTGAGTGGGCGACTTAAATGTTAATTTCGAGCCCTGTACAGAACATAATGTATAATCAATTAAATTATCTAACAGCAATATTTACATTCAAGCATATTTTACAATAATTTAAAGCAATGTATTAAGCTGTATACTAGCATATTAAGTATAATTAATAATAAAAATGATAAGTATGGAATACATAAGATTTTCTTGATAATAAAATGCCAAACAATAAAATATATGATATCCATATCAAACAAGTACACAAAGAAAATAGTAATAAATTGTATCATATAAGTATAGTACATAATAATAAGCATAGAATGTATTAATAGATTTCTTTTCATACATATATAAAAAAAATTAATTTAGTTTAAAGTATGTTTTTTTTTCATGCTATGTATTAATTAAAAGTCTATTCATTTCCATTTATTTGCTTTATGCTGCTAAATGTTTTTAATTAATAATAAACATGTGTATGCATGCATTATAGTTTTAAAAAGAGTTAGAAAATTTCAATTATTTATACAAAATAAATATAAGTTTGGTTACATTAATGATGCAATAAGAAATAAAATTTAGTCCAGAGTTAGCACTGGTGTACACCTCAGACTAATTTTTCACCTAGTTAGCATGGAGTGCTAAGTTAGTCTGTCTTCTGTAATATCAAATATTACTAGCATATAGTTAGTCTGCCCAGAAATGGCTAATACAGTCCAAAAAGCCATGTAAATAATTTACAAATTACTAATATTAAATTTAATATAATATTTTTGAGAAATATCAAATCAAAAATATTATTGGACACATGATAAGTTCATATCTTAAATACTGTAAAAAAATAAAAAAAAGTATATAAACTAGACAAAAGACATAAAATGTTTAATACATATTTTGTCAATTTTACCTAATATCAAGACAGCAATGAATATTTCTAACAAAGTAAGTACATATTTATAATATAAAAATTATTCAATTGATATTACCAGCAATACTCAATCAGTAAGTAATATTTTATCTAGTAAAGGTGATACTAGTAAAATTACTATTAAAAAATACTACCTATAAATTTGATGGTGTCTGTAAAAAAATTGGTACACTTCAGTGGTACTCACTAAAGAAAGATTAATCAAAGAGCTATTATTTTATTAAGAAATATCAATTGTTGTAATATTACAAAAAATAATAATAATTAATTAATATTATAAAAATATATAATTATTTTATTTGTGTTTGTTTGTTTGTTTAAGCATTATAATGCTGTCATACCACATGTATTAGCAAGAGCCACCAAATGGCACCAATGCCCATTATTCATATCAGATGCATTAAATCTAAAAATAAGTACTAACAATGTAGTACAAAATATTTTGTAAAACTAATTAGGAATTTATTTTTTCAAAAGCATTATAGAAAAAAAAATCCTTTTTAATAGTTTCAATTCTTCTAAAGTTTGTGTTAGATATTATATATTTAATTATAAAGCTTGAATTTAATAAACAGATTAAAGTTAAAATATTAAAATCCAAAACAAAACTTATAAAAGGTTAAAGCCTGGATGTATCATTTTTTAGAACACATAGAATGCTAATATATATATTTTTCAATTATAATAATACATATATTTTTCATTAATTACAAAGAAAAATTAATACCAAAAAGGACTAAAAATTATATAATTTTCTACAACAAAACTAAATAAAAATTATTAGTTTAGGTTAACTTTGGTTACTTAACTTGTACCTATATCAAATAAATAATCATTCAAAATATGGATATGTTAAACCTATGTATATATCAGAAATTATAAATAAAATATATGCACTTAAATATTTATTAATTTAAAATTTATGAGTATTTGCTATTTTAATAAAACATGAACATGGTATTGAATATATAAATCAAATATAATAAAACTGGTAAGCTGTCTAAATATTTTGTATACAGGGCCAAGTAGTCAGCCTCAAAAATAAAAGTATTTTTACTGTTAAATTATATTTCAATTAATAAACAGAATAAAAGTACAATTTATATGAACAAATTTTAGTTTTTTTAAGTTTTTGCCATTAGCTTTGATAATAAGAGATGGCACTGTAACAAACTTAAACAAAATTTAGGTGTAAGTATATGCAGCTCTTCTAAAGTAATGACAATGCCTTCAAATGATCAACATTATGTAGTTTACCATGATCAGTTCTGGTTGGTGTTTTGTTTAAATATATCAGACTGAGAAAAAGTCTGATCTAGAGTAAAAAAATATGACCTTGATGGCACTCTATAAGTCTTTGTAAATCTATCTACCATCCAGGAAGATAATTATCTAGTCATTTTTAAATTTTCCTACCATAATGGAAAGGAGCCCTATTTTGCCAGATGAATAACTTTATTAGGATAAAAGAAATGGTTGGCCAGAATTTATTTTAAAGCATTGTATAATACTGTTCTGACAATCTTTCTGCTGCAAATATAATTAACAGTCTAAAACAAATAATTACTAAATTATTTAGGGACACCTATGAATTAATATATATATTAATCAAGTATTTGTTTTTATATAGAACTGAGAATATAATTCATTTATTATGTTTACTTTTAAATTATTATTTTTAAATTATTGACATTGCATGTGAGCATTAATAAAAGAGAAGGCAAATTCAATCTGTCTAAAAATATTATATATAGGTAATAATAAAAAATTGTTTATTTTTTTATTAATAAATTTATACAAGTTATTTTATGGTGAGTACCTATATTCTACAAATTTACTGTGTAATACTTGTTCTAAATTTAAATTATGTTATAGTGTGAATATTTAAGTAGGTACTTATAGCTATATAGTAAATAATTATTATATAGAAAATATAGTCAGATTTATAGAAGTGGTAATTATAAAAGGGATCAAAACAAAATGCTATTAAAAATGGATAACAATTTATTTTCAAATGATAAAAAGTAACAACAATAAAAAATAACCAACCTTTGTAATGTTATATTTAATAAAAATATAATTTTAGATTAGGTATAGATTATAAATAATATAATCAACTAGATCCACAATATCTGGGAAGGAAAAATACTACTTACCTGCTCATCTGGGGCAAGTAAAAATTGAGTTAAGCAAGTCAAGTTTATAAACTACTTGACCAGCTAGAAAGTAGTTTTCTGTGATTAGATGTATCAAGAAATGTATATTTGTATTACTTAAAATATGGTTAATTCCACCCACTGTATAAATATCAGAAACCACTGACACTAAGGAAGAAATATTATGACTTACTACATATAGTAGTTAATATTCCATTTATGTACCAATTCCAATACCAATTATTATTATCACTATCTCCCTTATTGTATACAAAATCAATGGACAATCTAAGCTGTACTAAAAAGGCAATACATTTAGTTTCTTTCCCCTATAATAATATTCAGTAAGGATGACAGAGACACATACATTTATACAATATTAAGTTCAGTCAGTTAATAAGAAAAACAACAATGTATGAGTATGATGATGAATAATCGGCAAATAAATTAACTACTACTAATTATAATTACTAGTAACTACTACTAGTATTGACATGCATGTCCTCTTATCTCAGCATAAACTACTGCAGTGGTGAATTCAATCACTGACTGTGCATATATCAATAGATACTCAAATTTTTAATTTTGGTATACATTTAGTTTAGTGCTGCCCTACTTTTAGTGATACAAAGAACTACTAGAAAAATTGATTGTTATGATAAAGTCAAGGTCATTTCTGTATATACTAATATAACTGATGTAAACCATATATAACTATTTCAATTACTGTTATATATAATTATTTGATTTTAAGATATTATAATATATAAGTTTAGTTTAATATTTTATATATGGGTGACATCATAGATATGACCTTGATAATTGCTTTTTTATGTGGTTATTTGCATTACTAAAAGTTGGGTGGCATTAAACTAAATGGGTGAGTTTACAAACAGTATTAATCCTGGATTTCAACTCCATGATATAATATAGTTAAAAACATAGATTTCAGACTTGTTTGTTAGGTACCTATTGCTTGTAAGCAAATGTACATGATAAAAAGTACTGCTATGAAAAATTAAACTATACAAATTTGCACAAAAAAGAGACCTAAATATAATATGTAATTTATAGGACTATATCTTAAATAATATAAAAGTTTTTCTGATACTGATAGCAAAAAAACTCATTTTTCCTGTTATTATTATAGGTATATCATAGATTAAAACTGTTTGTAAACCCAACCAATGTGTGCTTTAATTTTTGTAAAAAAGTTAGGTTTAGATAACATATATAGAGTTGGTTTTTTGGTAGGCAAGTTGAAGTAGAGTTTGAAATCTGTGGCTTTAAAATCTTATTATAATATTATATATGTTGCATACAGTAAGCAAATTCATACCATTTGCAAATGGTTCATACTGTCGGATACAGCATATTGTATAAAGAACATAAATCAATTATGACAACCATCATGATTAGATTATACATAATTCTTAAAAATATAATTATAATAATTATACTTTAATCATTAATCATTTTAATTTAATAACATAATTTATCAAAAGATTGAATTTACTAGGTTCAATATTAAGAATAATTTACAATTAGACATAACAAAGTTCTATTTGCCTATGGTACAAACCATTTGTACTGTTGGATACAGCATATTGTATCCTCCAATGGTTTGTACCATTTGCAAATGGTATGAATTTGCTTACACCTATGGTATGCAATATATATAAATAGGCCGTTGCTATTCGGAAATATTTCCGGCGACTCTGAAAAATAATTCGGAAATTTCTTTATAGTTATTATTACGCCGCATTATAGTTGTTAACCAAAATAAATTTAA
>JAYRBW010085793.1:0-22448 GCA_036023295.1 Invenusta paracnida
CTAAAGACCACCCCAGATCAATAGCCGCCAACAACAGGATCAAACACAGACTAAAGCGCCCCAGCTGGAGACACCTCGTCCAACACCCAGACCTCAGCATACCAAACAACTTTTGTAACAGAAAGCCTATCGACCCTCCGAGCGACCTTACTTGGGAAAACGTCAACCCCAATATCACCATCAACACCACCCTCAGCATAGGGAAGAAATCAGAGTGCCCCTGAGTGCAGTTTAGTTGCTTAATATAAATATGATCTAATTCAATCTAAAATAAAATGCCAACATAAAATTACGCTATGCTTGAGATAGAATATTTATTAAAAAAATGATATACAAATGTACATGTTTCTACATACCCTCGTGTAACGCCATAATGCAAAATATGGCAAAGATGAACAGTGAGAATTTCATCATCATTCTGGAATAAAAACAGTCAGCTAGTTGAATTAATTACTACTGAAAATGTAAAAATACAACAGCTTAAAAATTAAAAGTACTTCATACTTTTTAATTAGTATCGCTGCTCGATATAAATACATATCTTTAATTAAAAAAAGGAAATAATTATAGCATTAGATTGTCTGAAAACATTATAAAAAAGCTGAACAATACTAAAGTTGTTCGTTTAGAAGTTTCTTCCAGATTCTCTAATATTTTATTTAATTAATAGATTTTACAATTTATAAATATTTGTATAGTTTCATTTTGAGAATGGTAGATAAGAGGCAAATTTTTGTTCGCTGCTAAACTGTGAAATATATTGAAAGTGTAACGGCAGTTACTAACCATAATTTCCATTTCGAGTAGCTTACCTTAGTCTTAAAAAGTACGACAGAACAACTCTATGAAGGTAAAGTTTCAAAACAATTTAGATTTAAATGTGTTTCTCAACCTTTTATATCCTGTTGTGTTTTGTATTGTCCAATCAGGCTTAAGAGTTTAATATTTATTGACGGGATATCGAAACATTAACCAATGACGCAGCTTTGAAATTCGGAAAATATTTTCTGATAGAGATTCGAAGAATAGGATTTTGCAAAAATACATTTTTCTAACAGCTGGGACTCCTGAATTTTTACTACGATTATTAAATAAACATAAATAAGTTTTATAACGCTTGCCACTTGTTTCTTATAGTGTACTCAGAAAGGTGTTCTATAAACCACAACTTAAAAGATGAGCGAAATATACTTTTTTATATAAAAATACATATTTTCTCGAAAGTTAGAATGCTCTGATTCGGATAGGTACTGATTTATTTCACGTAACAATTTCCCAGGATATTGTCTGGTTATAGTAGTCTCAATAGTAATACATTTCATTGAAAAAAAAAAATACGAAACAATTGTTTCCAAAATTTATTAAATATTTCTATAAAACAGCATATTCATATTTTAAATAAATCATTATTTTTGACCATTATTTCCAAAGAGTTTAGATAGAACAACATTTATTTATTAGAAGTCTTTGATTATGTCATATACACCTACATATATACACATCTTTCATTTGAGATTTAATATATTATTATTTCTATTTAATATAAACGTTAAAAAAAATTTATTATACAATACAATTTATATTATATAAAAATATTGCTTTTTTCAAAATTATTGTTTACGAAAATGATTATATAGTTATGTAATTATATTATATCTATAGATAAACTAATTATTTGAAATTTTCTTTTCGTAAGAGTCTTTGATTACAGTCTAAACATCAAGATAAACCAAATGCTAATTAGATTAATTCACGATTAATTCTTAAATTAGTATTATTATATCCTGAAATTTTCAAAATAGCTTGTTAGTTTATTATTTTAAACGATAAAAGTGTAAAGAAACAGATGTTGAACAGTCAATTACTATTTAACGCATAGGTATTTAATATTTACTCCTACGCATCCCTATCCCTGTGGGGTGCTCATCCTATAAGGGTGTTCATAAGGCCCTTCCTATATTTTACAGTATTGAAACCATAAAGACGTTTTGTAATGTATCCAGTAAAAAATTGATCAACATTTTTTAAATAATAAAATGAATTAAAAACATGATATGTTAATGTCTAAAAATTAACATATTATTTCAATTTTTGTCATATTTTCTGCAAGAAACCTTATTCTTATTGTACTTTATGATTTATTATATGAAACCATGTCGCTACCCGATTCACAATTTCTTAGATTTAAAAAAATAAATGCAATTTTTTATACAAACAAATATTTTTAAACATTTTTAATAAAAGGTGCACTTCTAGAGTGATCAGGTAGAGGAGCCCTTTGGATGCACCCTAATGAATATGGTTAATATGCTAAACGTTGTAAAACTTGATTTAAAACAAGTACCTTTAAAAATCACAGCAACAATACAATAAGGAAAGAGGTCTAAATGCCATCTCGCAGTTTCGTCACATCTCCATGTTCTCCAAACTTCAATTTTATGAACAGATATCTAATTACATGAGGGGATTATTTGTGAATTCGATATATTAAATATATCAACAAATGTAGAAATGATAGACCTCCTGATAGAAAGTTTAAATACACAAACGAGATGGGAAATCAAATGGACAACACAGTATTCGTGAAAGATGTTATAATTGACGTTAATTATTTACTATATTATTGATATAAATAAAGGCTGTGCAAGTACACTGAAGACAAGCGAGAGAAAGTAGAAGAACCGAAGAAAACCAAAATAGTACAAAAGAAACAAAAGGTTGCTAGAAGAATTGAGCACTGAATATAAGACTAATACTCTTTAAGTACATTCTAGGATGCCTAGAAAAGAGTAGAGTTGAATAAGAAGAGACAGTGTACAGAGAATAAAGCTTTTAGTAATCGCCTTCAAGCATTTCTTACATAAATGCTAGTCTAAAAATAATGTGCAAAGTCAAGTACGTTGTTGGAAGAGAGTTAATACCAGACTAGAGAGTAAATAGTTGAGATAAACAATAATAAATACAATCAATGGAAATTAAAAAAGATTAAATGCATGACGGAACAATTATAGCTCTTTTTATTTGCTGCTAAATTCTTTACAAGAATTTTATTAAAAATAAACTATTTATCTTTATGACAGCTAAAGTGTAAATTTACTTTAATATTTTCGGAGCAGATGGTGCATCGTCGATTGAATATAAAAAGTTTATTTAATGTGTTTCTATTTCTGAAGATTGGAATGCAATGTAGACACTATTTGTTTGAATTATTTAAACCAAATATTTTGTTTAAATTAAGCCCATGAAGTTGCTGAGAAAATATTAGAACAATTTGGAGAACTTAAATTAGACGATTATATAGAGCTTCAATACAAGTAAAAGTAAATTATTTGTGAGATAGTCGTTTTTTGGTTTATTTATTCTGCATTTAACGAAATAAAAAAGTAATTATTCCTATACTAATATTGTTTCTCAATTTACGCGCTTTATGCTTTATAAAATAGTGCTTTATACTTTGAATACTGTGAAAAAATTTAATGCGTAATTGTATTATTTGATTATATCGTTAGTGCATATAATTAATATAATTGATATGTTTATATCTTCAACTGTAAATGATTATTTAATGCATCAAGAGAGCATATTATCTTATACAGGCCACATTTTTATACGCTTGAAATTAAAAATAACTAAATAGGCTATTACTTGTAGTACTTCATAACATTATTTTATAACTATAATAAATCTTTCTTCAATATGCAAATAAGTGCGAATAAGTATGAGTCCATTAGAACAATAAATACAAAAGTTCTGTTATTTATCATTAAATTATATTCGATACATTAGATCCTGTTTATCATTAAAAGAATAAATAATTGATCAGTCTTTAAAGTTATTTAATCTTTAGTTTTTCTCATTTAAAACACGGAAAACTGCTACAATGCTAATGCTATTATCGGCGAATTAAAAAAAATAGTTGTCTGTCCAAAAAAAGATTAGTATCCATGATTATTGCCCTGGGGAGTAGTTTATTAGCCTCCCAAAAAAATTGTCCTTTCATAATGAAATATAGTTATAAAACACTTTTCGTGAAATTAAACAAAGAAATGTTGTAATATACCAGGGAGGGACTACTATGGTGTTTGTTTAAGTATTCTCTGTAACATATCATGGGTTCTCTGTCCATCCTACATTGGTTTGCAACAAGTTTACTAAAAAATGGATATTCCATCTAAACATACCAATTAACAAGTCATTTATATAGCCAAAATTGGGTAGGTTTGGAGAAGTAATCATTAGTGTAATGGATGACTTTCTTAGAATGGACTGATTCCCAACGATTTCCTGAATCTCTGGATAATTGGTTCAAGCACTACTTTCTGATAGATTCGAAAACACTCTTTTTGACGAAAATTTCTCCCCTCTCTTCTTCCCCCTCCTTCTTACTACTTCAATTCATGGTTGCACATATAATAGCAATTTAAAGCATTTATTTAGCTGTAAAATATGTACATACGTTATATGTATACCATTATTATAAATTGAATTATCAAGTAAAGGTTTATAATAACTTTTGTTCAACGAAGTTGCTCAAAATGATGACCATCCACATCAACACATTGGTCATATCGACCAATAACGGATCGGTAGACTTTCTGAATTAGAATTAATTTCTCACAGAACATCTAAAATGAACAGAAGCACCATCTTGTTGCCAATAACTTGTTTTCATATCATATATTATACAGAAAGAATGGAAATGACTTTTCAGGAATGTCTTTCCGGAATTTTAAGTAAGTTTCTCCCGTAACACTAGCAAATTCATACGGTAGGAAAAATGAAACAAATCCCACTCACATCATAACTCTATATGCTTTCACACAATGTGCATAAACATGGTAAAGATTATCTGTATTCCAGTAGTAAAATTGTCTATTTATATTAACATATTCCCACACATCTTTGTTTCATCTGTCAAAATAATAGGATGAATGAAAATATAATCTTCTTTAGACTGTTATTTCATTATCTCACAAAATTGAAGCCTGTGGTGGAGTATCATCTTTCAAAATTTGCAACAATTGAATCTATTGATCTAAGATTAGGTGCAGCTTTTTGCATTATTTCCTCCAGCTCTAAAAATAATTAGATAACTATTAAACTAATTCTTTTAACGTCAAGAGATAATCGCCACCTGCTCTAACAACCATTACGAAAACTATAATTATACATTTTAATGTCCGCAAAAATATAAATAATTAAAATTAGATTATTAAAACATTATTCAAAACACCAATAAATCAATCAGATCAAGTCACATTTTATTAGTTTATTCCTTCTGGGTGAATATTATTAATATAACAAAAATGTACATATACTGTAAGTCTACTAAAGATAATATAAGTAATACAGATGATAGCATGATAATATAATATAATAACTTTTGTATATCTTCTAATTTAATCATAGACTTTTACTTCAGAATTACACGAGAAATAGCTGCCAAATTTGGTTAAATAAACCTTAAAATCAATCTTTTAATAAACAATTAACAACATTTATCGCTTCAATTATTAGGTCAACCCAGTGTAGAGCGAATAGTTATTTACAATGAAGGATATTTCTTCGTAAGGCATTTGTAGGTCAAGGTAAGCTGGGGAACGCTCCCATGAAAGTAGTATCTAGGCAACTCCAATTTTGCCGCTTTCAAAAAGTATGATGTTGACAGTAGAGAATTGCTCACATAGCACTGGTGTCCAGTACATCTGAAAGTCCATTGATTGATAATTACTAGATTCATGCACGTAATTAAATAATATTATTACTTTGTGATTACTTATAACCATACAGTCAAGCAACTAATAAGACTTATCACTTAAAAAATAGAAGTTTTGATTTGATTAAATTGAGGAAATGCTTAAGTCAGATAATTGTGTGCTGCATTTTTGTTAGGCTGTTCATAGGCTCTTCTCATAGACTGTTTAAATAGATAAATGAAAAAATAAATTGTTCACGAAAGTTTTTTGTGAATTCATTAAACAAATCAAATGTTTATTTTATATATAAGTATATTTTACAAAATAAGATATTTTAATATATTTAAATTACAAAAATACTTTCAACTGTGAATTAACACTTTATAAAAGTTCACAGCGTTATTCAATTGCCATTTACGATATATTATGATGTTTATATCTTCATTATTATTAGCAAATATTCACAAATAATCAGTATGTGATATTTTTTAAATAAGTCTCCTAATCCTACAAGTTAAAGTCTGTCTAAAAATGCATTATGATATGTTTAAATAGTATCAAAAATATAAAGATGAGTATAATATTTCAAATATATATTTTCTGTATTCTCATGCGTTTGCATTTTATTACTTCATTAATTAATATTTGTTTACTTATATATTTATTTAACAAAAGCAAAAATGCTTATAATGATATTTTTGAAATGTAGTATACAAAGGTCAAAAGTTATTGTACCCTAATTTGTCTAATAAATGTCCTGATGCATTTATTTATTTTGTAGATACTTTAAGGATGCTTATTAGAAAGTAATAAAATACGGTATGTGATAAATAATGATAAAATGTTTACCTATAAGAATTATAAAGAATGTAGAATAACAAAATGTAGTCACTTTAAAGATCTTTAAATGACCTGAAACGCCAAAAAAAACAACTAAATAATATAAAGACATTTTAGAAATATTTAAATACATTTGGAAAAGATGTAAACAAAAGTTGTATCATTAATATTCAATTATATAAAGCATATTAACAGTCAAAGATTTATATTCGACTTTAATGCAGCGATGTTATAATATTTGAATTTAATTTGAAATGGCAGTTGGCAATACATATTGAATTTGAAATTTGAACGTAATTTAAATGAGTTTAATCGGTAGTTAATATAGAGTGTATTTTGAATAAATATATTATTAAATTAATTAAAAGACGGTATTGCCGGGTGAAATAGTTATTCTAGAAAACGGCTACACAAAAATCATTTCTTAAAATATTGTAGCCACATAATTAAAGTTTCTCTTTGATTGCAAGTTAAATTAATCGTTTTCTGTATTTAATGTTTTTCCGTATAATAATTTTTCTATTTAATATATTTTTTTCCCAAAAATAGTGGACAGATTAAATTACTTTTTATATATAAACTATAATCAAAGATCCAACAAATTTGTTTTTGTGACAAGTAATCTGCTAAAAATGTAAAGATATTTTATTTTCAATTTGAGCTTATGCATTATATCGAGATTTAATTTGAGTTGGACTTTGGAATTTTATGTCAAATTAAAATTGGTACATTTATAACTATAATTCTGAAAATATACACTTCATATTAGTATTTTGTAAAGGTTTCGATTTAAGTGTACCAGTTCAAATATACGATTGGGTCTATTTGACCTAATAAATCATGATCTATTGATACAAGTTTATTTGATATGAAGTGATAACATCCGAAAATATAAGATTACACTTATTATGTGACTTTAATACCGCTGTGACCTCTGACTTCTGCTGGTGCAGGACATCACAATTTATTTTCTGTACTGACTAAATTGTGTACTTTGTACTATCTTGACTTATTCACTAAGAACCATTGCGAACCCTCTTTCGCTATCTTCTACATATACTGTCTATGTAGAGTGATGAAATAGATTCTCAATATATAGAAGACACCACACATAATGCAGACCGCCATTGTGTGCTATGCTATGTGTTGTCAAGTATTACTACACAATAAACGCTTGTATTTAAACTTCACCCTACTTCAGAGAGGTTCAGTGTTGTCTTCTACTGGTCAGTATAACAGTGAAAAATGGCTGCCTCAAACTATGGTAACTTTAAATATTTTTATAAAAGTATTTATTATATTTCAATTTCGTAATCTCCATTCTCTATATTTCTTTTACAGATAATAATGAAATATTATCTGTGTTGACCAATATTGTAAAAAATTTCGAAAATCAGACGACCACGTTGAACGCTAAGATGGACACGATCTTAGCCTTCCTCGGTGGTGCCCGCATCACAGTGAGCGTTGCCACTCAGTCTGAAAGTGGAATTTCTGGTAAATTATGACACCTTTCTCTCATTCTTACGTTGTATACAATCTGTTTCAGTAATAGAAAATGTACCTTTGTATTTATTTTGTTATCTTTGTAATCATGTGAAATATAGAATTTGTATATTTAAGATAACTCTTTTTCATTTGTTTTTGATATATTTGTGCATTCAGAATCGCAGCCGCGTCCAACATATGGAAGTGTGGCCACACAATTTAAACCTCCACAATCAGGTAAAATACTATTTTAGACTAAAACTTGAAAAATATAAATAAATGAAATTATCACTAGATTGAAAATAAAGTACTTTGCAAGTTGATATAAGTTAATATATTAATAGTTAATTATTCGTATTATTTGTTAAATGAAGCGTTGCTCTGAGATTATAAGATTATAATTTTCGTATTTATCTTTAATTCAAAATATTAAAATTTATTAATTTGGAATTTTATAAGAATGAATATAATACTCGTCATTATTATGTTTTTCAATGTTTATTGTGATTATTTTGTCTCAATTAATTGCAATGTCCTTAAATTACCCCCATTCAGATGTCTCTGTGCAGTTAGAAAAATACAAACAAGACGCTGGAACGCAGACTCGGGGTCAGTATGATCTCCATTTGGATTCTTGAGATATTGTGGTCACTTTTAAAGCTGTGTTTTTGGATATAAATTATGCATTTATTTAATTAACGCAGAGTACCTAATTATAATAGCGTCTAAATTCATTCGATAATCAAATTGAATTAACGTTTCTGATGAATAATCCAAAACTATTAAAATGATCGATTAAATAACAAAAAAATATGTCAGTTTTGATGGTAATTACAGTGCTTTTCTGTTCTTTATTTTTTATAACAAAGTTATCTTAATAGAAATAAATTGATTATTTTAATACAAATTCGTGATATTTCATTAATTATTAATGATTCATGTCGTGATGGCATATTTTAAGGAAATCCTTTTGAAATGATTTTGCAGAACGTTGGATAAGCTTGTTGAATTGAAAGAGAGAATATTCTGACTTTGTAATGCATAAATTGTATTCAGATAAGCAAAGCAAAGTTAGTTGATAAAGATTCTGTAGAAAGAGGCCTCGAGTGTCGCGAATGGGAACATATTGAGCGCCTTTGTGACTCTAATTAAGAATAATATATTGGATTGAAGAATGAAAGAGGCAAATACATATTGTATCCATCGACAGTTGACGCCTTCTTTTCAGCCTTTTAACTTATCTTCATTCATTATCAGAGCGCATTTATCACAATAAATTCTTTCTTTTATTGATTATTCACATTACAAGATATGTTTACTGAAATATATGCGCCTCATAAGCGTCTCATACAAAGAATAATAAATGATAATGCTCTCTTCTTCCTCCAAAATCAGCTCCCCTTCTTCCCGGTCAACTTGTCCACGAACGTCCAGAACTGGGCGCTATCACAGACTGCACTGATTACGGCATCTGGAAATTCAAGGTGTCATCAGGGCGGTCCGTCGATCGGTGGACGAAAGACTGGCGGCGTGGTGGTGCTGATATTATCGGTGGCATTTCTGGTGTTGAGAGCGCTCCAATTCTCCTTTCAGAGTGGCTCGGAGGAGGATTGATGCAGGTGATGATCATGAGGTGGAGGAGTGGTGTTGTTGACATTTACATCAAGATGTTGGAGACGAGCGCAAATGAAGACCAACATTTGCCACTCCAAATTGGAGTCCGAGTCTCACAAAAAGAAAAGTTCATCAAAGAGGCCTCTGCAGAGATTCGTGTTAAGAATAATTGGTGTCGGCTAATGTTGGTGGAAGCGAAGAGAATGGACACAAAGAAGATACCTGATCTTTCATTTAATTTCATAAATTAGACATTTTAGTTAATTCGTTTTTTTATTTGTATTCATTTTTAACTTTAATTATCATTTTAAATATATAAAAAAAAATACTTCGCGTTTTCAAACCGACATTTTTGTATCCAAAAACTCTCTTTGTTATCTCTGAGCTATCATTACTGTAATCGTTAATCTAATTATTTTCTTATTTATTTGTCATTCATTTAGTGTATTTTGTTTGTATTGTATTGTATATATATTTTTCACATGATTTATTTATTTCATAATATATAATTATTATTATCTCATCAATATTGTTTATTTTTTATTTTTTATTTAATATATTTAAATTGTTATTTAGAATCATTTATATTTGATATATTTAGAAGATGTTTCAGGTTTCTTATATTTAGTTCTTACACTACTACAAGAGTAGTAGAAAAATATTTATCAAACATAACTTATTAACCAAATAAATATGTTGATTTAAATAACAGAATAAACGTAAATACAACTTTTACAATTTTTACAATTTTTACTTACAAAGACTAAATATCTGTAATTCAAAAACTCAAACATTATTGTATATATAACGTTTGTAAATAAAAGCATTTCTAAAAAATATATAATTAAAAAACAAAACTTCAATTTTAAAATATTGTACATATGAATACATATTTAGTAATAATATATTCAGTTAAGATGAATATGAAACATTATAAATATCACCAATAAGAATCAATTTTGACTATTTTATGTTACATTGGGAATAATTTAAAGCGACTTATGTATTAATATGATGCGCTACAAATTGGATGTTCAATTTGGCTTTATAAATGTGTTAAAAACTAAAAGTAACGTATTTGAAATATAAACATACTTTTTAATAAAATTAAGATTTTCCTTGTGCCGCATATTAGAACATGTATAATTAGCCGAAATACTGCAATACCATATTTCTTAACAGAGGGGGTAGGTACATTTCAAATGTACAACATTTTTAAATAGAGGTTTTATTAATGAATCGTGCAAAACTACAATAAGTGTTGGCTGTGTACAATTTTCGTCCCTGAGTACATTGATTAAGAAATTATAACTTCAAAATATATATTATGTTAAAAAATTACCTTTTGAGTGCTGTTCTGAACTAGTTTCTTTTGCCAAATTTCTTTGATATTTTTAAGCAATTAAAAAATTTATTTTAAATCGTCATTTATAATTGTTTACATTATATTTAGTTTCGATTTCCCGAACACATCTCGTAACTGCAGGTAAAAGGTAAATACTATTTCAAAAATATATTTTTCTTATTTTTGTTGTTGTAGAAACCGTCTCATGTTATATCAAAATGTTGTACGTAATATGCAATGGTTAGTTTAAGCTGCAGAACACAAAAATCCATCTTGTAATTAAAATGTTGTTTGAAAAAATGCCATCATTCATGGTTTCTCATTTAAAAATAATTATTTAGAAGAAAAAACTGAAAATTCCCCATGACATTCTCATTGACAGGAAGGAGATATTACATGCGTTTGACATGGCTAAAACAAAGCGGCTTAAATGACTGTTGGTTGTTCAGTAACTGGTTTAACTGTATCGAACTCTGTAGTTCGACAGTGAGTCATATTTATTTTAGCAAAAAGTTTCTAAATATATATTATATATATTTCATATAACTAATATATTAATTTTCCTTGTATATTTACAATCAATGTGCCTTTTCTTTCATTTCTGCCGCACATTTTATAGGTATAGGTATTCATACATATGGTTTTGCGCCAGGTTAATCAAAAAAGAAAAAATGAAAAAGTAAATAAATAATATTAATATAATACATTTTGACTGGGGAATAGAAAGGTAGAAGCCCCACATCTCTTTAGTTTAGACACATACCTACATATGTTCCATATTGATCTATGTATTTATGCATTTTAAACAGAAAGTATTGTAGCAATTATATATTGGCGCCATGTTTATATCAATTTCTTCCACGACTGTACTATGTATCATCATTGTAATTTTAACATTTTATTTTTAAATCTTGGCGCCTTTTTTATATCAATTATTTAAATGGCTGTACTTCATATCATTAATATCATTTCAATTTTTTTTAAGGAGTTCGTTTCTTTGCTTTCATTTTTGCGTCGTTCTTATTTAGATATCATTTCATTTGTTTTTAAATATTTCTTTATTATTATAATTTCATGCATACAACGTAAATATAATTTTTTTTATTTACTAAATTCAGAAATAGTAGAAAAATATTCTTGCATATTTCATCATTTGTCTATTTTAATTGGTATGAGTTATGTATACGCAAATTTTTCGATTTTAGTTTAAACGCTTGAATATGGAAAATAGATATTTTTATCAAAATAAAACGTGAACATATCTTTCCGTATCGAAATTGTTCACTTTGCTCACTTTTCACTTTCACTCATGTTCTTGGCTTGACCTATTCTCCTTAGCATGAATTACTAGAGCTGTTAGCATCTCTCAAGCTAATTGCTGACTCTCTTGTTCTTGGCTTGATCTATTCTCCTTAGCATGAATGACTAGAGCTGTTAGCATCTCTCAAGCTAATTGCTGACGCTCTTGTTCTTGGCTTGGTCTATTCTCCTTAGCATGAATGACTAGAGCTGTTAGCATCTCTCAAGCTAATCACTGACTCTCTTGTTCTTGGCTTGGTCTATTCTCCTTAGCATGAATGACTAGAGCTGTTAGCATCTCTCAAGCTAATTGCTGACGCTCTTGTTCTTGTTCTTGCTCTTAGAACCCTGTTCTTCTTTTGTCAGTCTAATTAATTGACATTGACGTTTAATCGGAAAAGGTTCAAATCCGGACTACTTACTCCTGCGTTTAGCGGGTATTGCGTTCATGTCTGTAATTAGTATTATTATTACCTTATTAGCAGCAGAATAAAGATCTAATTGATTGTACAGTTTGTATTATTTAAACAGCTTATTTGCTCCACTTACGAGGCATTTCACTTAATTTAGTCAAATCACTGGCAACAATTTAGCCATCCCTTTTTGTAATGTTGTATTGTATTGTTTATGAGTGACAAGTCTTATTAATTAATAGTCATCGGCAGATTTTACAGTTGACGCCAAGATGTATAATATCGGCATTACCCAGTAGACGCGGATGCGGTGTACTAACTTTACTATTTTATAATAACTTATTTTTGTTGTAAATGCAAGTTTCCATGATTTTATAATAATATACTATTATAGTCAAGTTTTCATTTTTCTCCTATTTTTTGTGAACTTCTCTGAGTTTGTATCATGGAAATTAATCAATGTATTCACAGAATGGATAATATATACTTCCACTGACAATTTCGTGCATTTAGCGTATGTGGTCAACATTTACGATTTCCCAAAATGAAGAAGGCATCTATGCTAACTCATTTAAATATTATTTTAGGAAACTAATAGTTAAAACATGTCATAAAGTCGTTTTATTCTTTGCATCAAACTTTATAGTCAACTTTATAATGCACGTTCAAGACAACATTTGATTTGATACTATATTTAATACTCGTAACTATGAAACATCTCAAGCGCTATATATGAGAACAATATAAATTAATATAACTCCCCATATAAGGTAAGGGAACAAGGTACAAACACGTAAAGTTTGAAAACTCGTCTATGAATTTCTCGTATTTAATAACTCGTAATTAAAAGTTCGTCAATTAAGATATCAAAAATTAAAAACACGTTTATGAATTTTTGTTATGATTATACAATCGTATTTTTAATAATCGCACTTAAAAACTCGTAAATTAAGAACGGAGCTATAGCCGTTATAACATCCATGTAACCCATACACATATTAAACACAAGAAAAGCTGGATGTTTGAGTCCACCTTGAACATCAAGCAACCTTGACAACTATTAAATACTATCTGTTCATACAAATTAATTATTCAACACGAGATTCTGTACATGACTCCTCTTTTACGAGTTTTGAAATACAAGTTTTTCAGTATAACTTTTGCAATACGATTAGTTCAACGCCGACTTTTTAATTACGAGTTTTTAAATACGAGTTTTTTTATGGACGATTTCTTAATATTTACGAATGTTCACTATAAATACGTTGCACTTCACATGTTGCTAGTGTAGATGGTTTGATTTGAGCAACACGCTTTGGATGTACCCATTTTTCTCAGAAAAATATAATTTTGATGCGCAGCTATGTATTTTTGATAAATCTTAAAACGGTTCCTTCAGATTTCCAATTAAAATGCTTTTTGAAAGCCATGCACTGTGCTCATTCCTGACTCAAAGCAAAATCGATATATTAAATAACTATTTGAATTCTATTAATATCAATATATTGTATTAATATATTTAAAATATATATAACATTATGCAAAGAATAACATTACGTGAACACACTCATTTACAAAGTCTTTTACAATATTCTGACGTCTAGTAATCCTTGTATTGTAAAGTTGGACTTTACAAATTTCGTGTAAATAATTCTGAAGAAATATAAATGGTTGATATTATCAATAATTGTATTATATCGATATGTTTTACAGATTTTATCGGAAATTGAGAGTTGATTAAAGAATTGAAATATAATACTATTTTGAGCAGTATGAAATGAATTTAATATAATTTATAAATATTCATACAGCACTTCTCTTTGATAAATAATAGTTTTAACTTTGTGGAAGGCGTTGTAAATGTATATCGTCAGAAATTTTTTAATTTCATTGTTATCTACAAATTAGTGGACATTTTTAAGAAACTATTTAAAAAAAATGTACTAAACAACTTCCGAATAATCACTTAAGTACATTATTTAGGTTTTATACAGAAAGGCTACCTGAATACATAAACGGCGGACGTCACCAGGAATAATTCTATTTAATACCGCAGCAATATATATGTAGCTTCAGGTGTTTCAAAATACACACTACTAATTACGTTCAAATTGTTAATTATAAAACATATTCGACTACTATCGTCCAATACTATAAACGGCGGACGTCACCAGGAATGATTCTATTTAATACCAGCATAATATAGCTTCAGGTGATTCAAAATACACACTACTAATTACGTTCAAATTGTAATACCATAATATACTAATATAGGAGAATGTATCAGAAATATATAATAAATAATAATAGTAGACAAAAATATCCTTAATATTATCCGATTATTTGGTGCTCAGCAGAGTTAGAACTCTCTATATATACATATATACACTCTATTTTGGTATTAATGCAAAAAGTAGTATCATCCTGGTGATGTAAGTGGAGGCTATATTTTATGACGAGGGTATTAGCTTTAAAAGTCACATCGAAAAAGTAGTATAGTGCATAATATCAAAATATGAACGCCATTGTCGTTATAGGGTTGAAACGTCCTATGTATATATAGTCGCTTATTAAACAGGACATAACTATTGTTTCATATAATACTTGCATCTACTTACATTAAGCTATGTAATTTAACTGCACCATATATGTATATTATATTGTTGTTACTTCAAATAGCCTTCCTTGTTTACATCTTATTTCTTCGTTAATTGAGACCCCTTGATATCTTGACTGAAGTACTGTTAATTAGCCATCTTTTTAAATAACACGAACCTGTTCTCGTGGCTTGATACACGTGCAATAGTTTTTACAATAGTGTGTATTCAATTTGGGTCAAGCCTCAAGCTTCTAATTATAATATATTTGTGCCCTTCAGACGTGCTTGATTAATTTAATTTATACATTTATAAACACAAACAATGATGTCTAAATGAGTTAACTACCCCCAGAAATGGACTAATTATATCAATAAAGACGACTTTCTTTTCACCAAACGAGTTGTTAGCAGCTCTTGTTGTTATTAATGCAATGGAGAATAGGTTTATATCTTTGACCGCTATATACAGGAGCGAATGCTTAGTAAACAATTTGTATTCATTTTAAACTGTTTCATGGAATAAATTTATATACATATATTTAGAATAGTTCTCCACTTTTAATAATTCAAATAAGCTCAAAATATACATGTCCCAAATGACACACAGCCGTTTTTATGTACAACATGTTAGAATAAGTTAAAACGAGGAAATGTTATTCCGAAATATCATTTAAAAAATGAAAAAGTGATATTACTTGAAAAATATATCTTTATCAAATGATATTGAGGGGCTGCGCTTAGCCTTTGGTTTGCAATAATGAAGTAAACCTTTCCAACCATTTTATGAACTAATTCCTATTAATAGTATACCATTTTGTATATAAAATTAAACATGTATTTCTACATAAATACTCCACTAGAAGCATTATTTAAATTGCTGTTATTTATTATCATATATGGGTTTTTCTCTTTATTTATTAGATTGATATGTATGCTGTTATAATAGTATTAATATAAATAAATCAAATTTTTACCGAACTAAATAAATATTTTGTTCACAGGTTTCAATAATATAAAACTTGGATTACTTTTATTTAAGTACACTCCATGACTAATCTATATCTGTAGCATTGCGTCAGATACTAATACAGTACAAGATTAACTTAGGTTATTATTGTTATTATTGAATAGAATATTATTTGTGTATATACATATATATACGTTAAAAGCTAGGATGAAAAATAAATATTTGTTCTAAACGTTAGATAGTAATAGAATGAATACTTCCAAGGAGCCTCAAACCCACTCAAATATTCAAAAAAAAATCTTCGTTGCCCCACTTTTTGGAATCGCATTATAGTCGTTTTGAAACATGTCCTGCGAAAACTACAAAGAAAATGTTTATACCGCCATGAAGTAGATCTGGCAGCTTGATACAATAAATATACAATAATGATACAAACACTAAATGAATAAGCATAGGATTTCTATAAATGAATTATGAAGTAGACATACCTAATGAAAATTATGCCTCGTTAAGTCACTGAGAATATGTTCCATATTTCTGTGTGAATAATTAGACGATGCGGTAGCAAGCCAAGAACAAGAGAGTCGGCAATTAGCTTGAGAGATGCTAGCAGCTCTAACCATTAATGCTAAGGAGAATAAGCCTATATATTTGACCACTTATAAATCAGGGTAGAGTGCATTAAAAAGCTCATGTTTGGTATCAGCGTAATCGTCAGGTTTAAAAAAACAAAATATACGCGAATTTAACTTTTGATAAGAAATAAAAAAGGATCTATTTCGATAAAAAGGTGTTTCTTATTATTGTGTTGTTAGCCGTTTTAATTGGTACAAACATGACTTCAAGAAATCGATTGTTTCGGAAGAATTGTCACATACTAATAATATAAATATAAACACTAAAATAATGAAACAAAATAGTGTAGCGAACAGAAGTTAAGCAAACTGTGTACTCCTAATGTGTTAGAAGAAAACTAAGGCCATTAAACCAAAATCAAATATATATATGCAGTTTAAAGTTAACCTAAACAAGTTGACAGATAAGTTAGAACATTGACCAAATTTAAGTAATTTATATCCCCAAGACTGGGCATTACTCACAGATTAAGAAACTAACAAATTACAAATAATAAAAATTCATGATATCAATAATACTACCAATATAACCTAGCAGTGCGTAGCCTTAACTAATGATGTTTTAAAATGTGTTTTATGCCTTTATTTATGTTTTTATTTTGTATTATTAGATTAAATTAGATTAAATTAAACATTTAACATTATTTACAACTTACTTTATATCCATTTCATTATTTGAATAAATTCAAATTTGGCAAAATAAGCAATTATACTACATCAAAACAAAAACAACAGCGTCGTCGCACAAATGAAATTCAAGGAACGAGCTACTCAAATGCAAAAAGACATTTATCAATCAAACTTTTGGATAATATATAAAAATTAAAAAATATTTCATAACAATATAGTATATATTTTTATATTTGCAAGGATAGTGTCACTATCATATGTTTTTGAAATATGTATTTAAAATAAAATATTAAATGCCATTATTCTTTGTTATTCGATAATCTTTCAATAACAAATAATTGATTTCACTACAAAAAACAATGATTAATTATTGACAACATGTATTTTTGTATGAATTTTATAACACACATATATCCGGCCGCGTTATGTGACTTTCAATAATAAATCTTACTTCTCCAAGGAGAAAACAAGATGTGAGCAGCGAGAGTTGGACGCATTTCTTCTTTGTGACCCTTTTCATCTTGTGACGCAGCTGCTGTTTGTTTGTTTGTTTTTGCTTCTATATAGGTGATGTTCGCACCCCGCAAGTTTAGAGTGTAGATACATATATACAGGTTATTACTCTAGTTAGTATAAGTGGCTCGACATTGCTCTAAATAATAACTAACTCTTTTACCAGCTAAATCCTCAAACCCCCCTTCTAACTCGCGGGAAAAAAGAAAGAAAACATCAAAGCCGGCAAATGGATTAATTTTCTGTCTCCAATTCTCACCTTCTCAGTCACCTCGCTGACTCCTTTTTCCTTTTCTCTTTATGGTTATTAAGGAGAAATAAAAACGCAAGTTCATCGGAGTAGTAATCTCAAAGTTCATGCAACACTCTTTGCGGTGTAGTATTGTTGTTATTGTATTTTATAATCAGTCACTAAAAAGAGACCAAACCAACTTGAAAAGGTAATGAAATGAGAAAGATAAAGCTGACAAATTGTCATTTCCGAGTCATTGAAGATATAAATTCTGCTCCCCAACTCAGCAATTCCATAGAAACTGTTTTATCTTGTCTAGCGACAAGATATCTCTCACAGATGAACGAGCAGGTCAATAAATCTATTTGAAATTAGAATTGTTGAAGTAAAAAAATAAATGGGGTAATTCGCAAAGGTCGACATTTTGTTTGTTACTAAATTATTTTTAGCTATATACATTAATATAATTTGGGACTGAGTATATATGTATAGTGTATAGCATAAATTTGTTTTTTTACTTATTTTCGTATTAAATGCGTTATTTCACTATAGGACCTAATTATTTATATTTATATATATAATAAAGAATAAACACATTTTCATTGATTATTTAATTTTAAATAAGATAAATATCTTGTTGTTATCGAAATCGATATTAAAACGACGAAAGCCAAGAAACTTTGTTGAAAATACAATTTAAAATTCTTGTTTTAAACATGATTAGAGTAATAATTAAGAGTCACCAGGAATTGTATGTTATAATGCATGCTATTAGAATTCATATAACAGCGGAGCGCATAAACTTGATATATTCTAATTTGATAAAGTTATTCTTTATTATTGCCGAGGCATTGGCATTGCTTTTAAATCTCTAGGTGGTTCCCAGTGCCGATAAATTGCAACCCTAGATGGTTTCGATTTTGGGATTTTAAGGATCTTCTAAAATGGAATCTTGCTTATATAACTTCGAAATGGCTGGGAACTGTGGAAACTGGGCGTTGATCACCCAAAAATACCCCCTCGTGGGATGTCACTCAAGAAGTTTCACAGCTTGATCCAATTTAGATCTCATTAATACTTTCCAGTTTTAGAACCAGGAAAACTAGTGAATTGTGAACGCTATATAACATTCTTACAGAAGATGTTGTCTGTTCGTCGAAAAGGCACCTCAACCATAAACGACAATATCCGCCCACATGTCGCCACATTGAACAGTGATTTTTCGGAGTCGAGTAAACAGGGAATTCTCTGATAGAGCAGATACTCTGTCCTCCAATATCTGAGAGATTACCTCAAGAAATTCAGTCGACATAAATTGGGGACAGAACTTACACGACTTGCCAAGATTTCGAGAATATCAACGACAGGAAGTGGGAATGTCTAGTCTGAACTTTATTTTTTACTAATTAATAAAGTGTGTGTATTGTAATAAATAGTAAGTTCCTTATTTATTATACGCCAACGTTTTTATTGAAAAACTTTTTTTAGTGAAAGTTGAAAACAACATTTTTTTAAGACCCCTGGGGAAGATACGGAAGAAGGCTTCCAATTGATACATTTCTCGCATATAGACATGATTAGAAAGAAAAAAGTTTAATTCCTTATAAATAAAAATTGAAATATTGCAAGCAAGAAGAAATATTCTAACATAATGTAACTTTCTCTTTTTAACCAAGTAAAATTTTAAAATGATAACACTTTCAGTATACTTGGAAATTATCGGTTTTTTGTCACCGCTATTAAAAAAACTATTTTAGTTTGGTATGAATGAGCTACTGAAATGCTATCTGTGTGTCAAATTCGGTGTTTTTAGCTGCAACAGTCTCCTAAGAGGGTTGAAACATACCGTTTATTACATGTTGGACACCCTTACCTCCCTTCTATTGCCGAAATGACACATTGTTGGTGTAGTTCGAAGTCAATGGCTTTAGGAATCTATCTACGCAAATCCCGAAAATAGCTGTTTGCCCCACGTTACCGGAACTGACCACCAGTAGATTGCCACTCTCTAAGTATATAGAATATAATGGAATGACACGAATAGGGTGCCCTTGTTCCAGTCAAGTTTACAATGAACCTATTTCAAGTCTGATAATTTTATTTCCAACAAAGGATTTTGAAGTATAATTGTTCTTTTTACATAATAGCTGCTGTACAAATGAACATCAACCTCGGGTAATGTCTGAATTATTATCCTGAAAGTAAATCAGATAGGCGAAAACACTGCGTCGTCACTTTTACTGCGTAAGAAAAGAGGAAACAAACACAAAATAAGGATGTGTTGTGGTCTCTTGTACTTGCAGGTGTCCATTGTCTTAGTAGAATATTTCATTCGAGAAAGGTTTGGGGTAATATTTCAAATGGAAACTGTATTGTCTGCTGGCTATAGGAAGTTATACGTGGGCTAATAAAGAAATTGCGCTTGGAACAGTGAGGACATTTTGTAAAGAAATATGACCTGCAAGCAAGTAATATAGATGCTGTTTAGGAAAATTCTCTTAAATGGTTTTTTTCCCGTACGGAATATAAATGTGTAGAGTTATCCATTACCAGCAGGATAGACCAATAGCATAAATAATGTATGCGTGGACAAATTATAAATACAAAGGGAAACAGTTATGAAGAGAACTTTAGATCACTGTAATATAATATATATAGTTCAATATAGTTCAATTATTGTTCGTTGAATTAAATTTGCTTTTCTTTATAGATAAAGACCGTTGATTCCACCAGAACGAGGATTTCAAATAGAGAACTCTTACGTGTTATAAAGTGCTTCTCTTATTTCGAAAGGAAATTAACTTGCGTTAATAGTACATATTCGTGCTTGGCATTTCCTTATATACATACCTACAGTTCCTTATCATACTCGCAGTCTCCGATAACTCAAATATAGGTCTAACGATAGTCAAAGACTTCGTTGAACATGGGGCTTCGGATGCTGGAAAACGAAGATTTACTCCCAGAAACTTGAAAAAAACAATTTATTCCCACTAATGAATCTTATATAGATAGAGTGAGAGTTTAAAAAAATATCAATTTCCATTTACGTAATGCATATTTTGTTTCTTTTGAAATATCCAATATTTTTATGGAGAAATAGTTTGCATACAATTTTGAGACACAATACAATTAGTTCAATTTAATTATTCTTGTTTTTCTTGTTTTCCTGGAATGAAATCCTGTTTATGTTTAGATCATTGTATAAAATCTGCTCGTAAATAGGATAATTTATTTCTAATTTCAAACTAAAATGGGGAATAGTTGTATGCAACCTCTTTTTCTATATTTTTTATCTTGTAGATGTTTTATTTAATGTATTTTTGAAAATGTCTCAACGTCGTCGTTTTGATATATCAGTGTTATTTTAGAGTTATACCATAGTTTGGTGCAAGTTTTCTTTAGTAGGGGAATAATGTCCATTATTGTTAAATATAACTATTTAAAAATATATATATTTAAATGCATTGTTTTACAATTTAAAAAATAACATTTTAGCCCAACGCAATTAAACGAAATCTATATTTAAGATGTAATATTCTGTACGTTTTTACTCAACGTTTAAATGTTTGACGATTTCCTTTTTAGAAATATTAAAGGGTTAAGCATTTTAGTTGTGTGTGCTTGTTGTCGATTTGAACAGCCATGTGCAGGTCACAATTCACCTGAGTTAGGCATTTAATTTAATTTAAACAAGTTAATCAACAATTTGGTCAACAGTTTGGCAATTTCCGATACAAATTACTGCATTATAACAATAATTCTCTTATGTAATGCAGGGGGTTTGGTGACTGGTCTGTTAATTACTAATCTATGCTGATAAGTATAATCAATCATGTCAAATAAGGCAAAAGTGTTTCTCAATATAATGCCAAAAGAAATGAACATCTTGTTGCTTTTAACAAGTATCTCCTGCTTTTCCTGTATATTTCGTGGTGGTCTCTTTGATGTTTGCTTATAATATTTCTTTGAGACGAATAATTATTAGTTTGAATATTGATTTAGGGAGACATATTCTGGATGGGAAACGTTTTATTATTTCGGGTTTTAACGATTTATTTCTCTAAAATATACATTATATAGTTACATATATGTATATTAAAAGATGAAAAATAAAAACAGTACTAAACACTGTATAGATATGGATTGAAAAACCACTTAAATTTAAAATAAATAT
>JAYRBW010085804.1:0-43121 GCA_036023295.1 Invenusta paracnida
ACGTAGTTATAGGATGTACAATTGATATGCTGTTTGCATATCAAGTTATATATATGTATATATATATATATATATAATATAGTTATATAAATACAAGTATGCACATCAAGTAATCACAAAATCCATTAACTTTTAAAATATCTTATGTCTCTTGTTAATTCTTTATTAATGACATTTTGTACAATATCTACCCATTTTAAGAGGAAATTTGAATAAATTCACTCCATTGAATAAAAATCATCGAATTATTTTTGGTTTGTTTTCAATAAAAACTAAAAAATAAATGAGTTCATGGAAATTGACGATGTCTTGTATATTCAATCATATTGAATAAATTGAATTTGTCGTACAATTCTGATTTTTATTTTGGAAAAATAACCATCTTGTCAATTATTGGTAATTAGAGCATATAGAGAAAATATTGACAAATTAAATATAATATGTGTGAAGGAAAGCTGGCTTTGCTCTAAAAACTGTTAACTGTAGATTCGATGTAAATAAGTTAAAAGCTGGATAGAAACTGACCGCTTTGTTTCACCGCGTGTGGCGGTAATCTTTGGCATGAGTGCCTTGGTGATGATCGGTGGTTCTACCGGTCTGTTTTGCAGGATGTCGAATTGATTCATTTGTAGTTGGGAGAGGATGATAGTTTTCTCAAATTCTGTCTTGAATGTGCCTTCTGTGCGTCCAGTATCGTCTGGAGTTAAGTAGATAGAAGAGGATAGTAGTGACAAAATTCAGTACTGAAAGAAATAGTTTCTTAATATTAATAACTATCTTTGAAATATCATTCTTTAGATAAATAATATTGCAAACCGAACAGTAACACAGTCAAATTATGAAATTAAATATATTAAATAAAAACTAATAAATATTTACGCTATGAATTTATATTTTCATAATGTGCTACATATAAGAAACAGCAATCCTTTTATTTTCAATAATACATAATCTTACATAATTACAGTATGCAATCATATTATATAACATGACCCATATATCCATTTAGGACACTAAAAATACGGATATTTCACATTTTAAATAATACAAACAAAATTATATTTCTATTTCTTATGTGATAATGTTGCTTAAATTGATTAGATTGAGGAATGAACACGGAGGAACCCACTCACCAATAACAACAAGGTCACCAGACGAGAACGCCTCTCCCAAGTGATTGTAAGCGCGAACGCTAAAGCGTCCAACGTCGTCATGAAAGACTTCGGGAATTGTCAGTATATAAGTTTGACCGGATGATGAAAACTAAATGAATAAATTAAAAAAAAGTCATTAATAAAGAAAATTGTTTTAAAAGTATGCTTAAAAATTATTATTACAGAAAAAGGTGATAATAGAGAATTCGTTAGAATTTTCTAAAGTGTATCAAAACCATAGTTTATCTATATGAGAGAATGTGACAGCCCCGTAATATATATAAGGTAGACTTGTTTAGATTTTAGCGTGTCTAACCACAGTATACCGGGAATATTATACCCAAATGTTGTAAAAGGGCTGTCACATTCTCTCATATAATTCAAGTTTGGCATGACAAAGTGGTGTAATCTCAATACGTTCATACAGCAATCCAATAGTACATAATCTTACATAATTACAGTATGCAATCATATTATATAACATGACACATATATTCATTTAGGACACTAAAAATAGAACTCACATTAGAACTCAACAGTATAAGAATGCTTGCAGATAACTACAATTTTAAGGAGAGTGTAGCTGAGTGAGTAACGTGATGGCCTACAAACCCGGTCGGTGGTTTGAGACTCGCAACAGTTCTGGTTGTAGTAAACGCTGTCATATTATGTCAGTCATTGGGCTGGTCATACTAATGTTGGTCTATTTATTTTTATATGTTCCCCGTAGCTGTGGTTAGACACACTAAAATCTAAACAAGTCTACCTTATATTTAGTTTATCTATTTGTCAAAGCGGTCTCTAAAGCAGAATGTTATAAATTAGCATAATAACTCACAGAAGTAAATAAATAAACATATTGCAATAAAAAGAGCAAGAGGTCATAGGATAAGAACTTATCCCTAGATTAGGAAGCCAATGTTCCATTCATTCATTCACATGCATACATTACACACTATAGGATAAATGTAAACGTTTCAATGTATTCTTAACTGGCTTATATATTATTAAAATCGCAACTATATAAACTTGTCAGTAAATATCCTTTACCAGTTTATAAAAGTATAAAATTCCTAATTTAGATATATTAAGCGCTCTAACCAATTAGATTAAAATAATTCTAGAAGTGATTTCTTACCTTGTAGTCCGGTGTGTCAAGGAGCTCCTTGTCGCCTCGGTACCAGGTGACAGTGGGGTCGGGTCGGCCTGCCAGTTCTACAATAAACTCGGCCGGGGCTCCCTCGGGAACGTAGACAGTCATCAGAGGCCGGATGATCCGGGGGGCTTCGTCCAGATCCCCTTCCACTGTAGTGGGAATGTCACAAAATCTTAAATGACTATACTGATTGAGATGCAGATTATATTTAGATTAATTAAATAATTAATTATTGTTTTAAGTTTGTAACTCGCATATTTAAAACAACTTTATCTGAAGAATGTTTTATTACCACTAATTAAATAAATCTATAAATAAAATGTAAAAGAATATTTTCTAGTTTTGCTCAAGAAGTACCTACTTACTAAAAATAGCAAAAGACGAAAGCTACCTTTTTTGGTTAGTAAGCTTATACTTGAGAAGACAGCTACATCGGTTTATGATAATCAAATAATCGATACTATTCAATGATAGGTATATTTTTTCTGACTGGCGAGACTAGTTTATTTTTCTATTAGTTGGCGAGACAAGTACAATGGTTATGACTATTAGAATACTATGCCGAGAGATATACAACTATAGCTATTCTGGAAATGTATTTGCAACTAATAAAAATTTAGGTACTACCTAGTTTATTAAATAAAAGGGAAAATATGCAATAATAATTTTATATTTTATGGATATTGATAAAATACATTATACGTATAAGTAATAACATTTACAAAAATACACTTATTGATTGAGTGAGTTAGTGTGCCACAATATATTTGCTGAAAGACTCACCGCGAACAATCAATCGAGCTGTGGAGCGCGCCTCTCCAGCCGGATTGACCGCATGCACGGTGTAGGGACCCATGTCTTCGGGGTAGGCATTAGTCACTGTCAGTACGTAAGTTCCGTCATCACTACTCTTCATTTGGAAGAATTTGGATGGTTTAATCTGGGTGTCCTTGTGGTACCAGGTTATCTCCGGATCTGTGGTCATTAGTTGGCGAGACAAGTACATTCGCATTAACAATGTAGCAATGTAAATAATGCTTGTAATGCTAATTTAAAAATCATTTCATCTATTCACAATGGGATTCTGAATTAAATTTGGAATATTATATTTTACGAATTACTTACAAAATATTATTCCTGATATTTTAGAAGAAAATTTACCTTTGCAGCACGATATATGTATATCATTTGTCAATAGGCTATAATTTATGATATAAAAGTATTTAGGTAGATTTTTAAAGTTTCTTGAACTTACTTTACGCAGAAAATTTACAAAATCCACTCTTTGTAATTTCTTTTTTAAATGTTATACTAAAAGATGAACACAATATATATACGTAATTTAATCAACTTTGGTCGAATACACCATTGGAGGTGCTCACACTTACTCGGACGACCGGATATCTTTGAGTGGAAAGTGGCACTAGTGTCCTCATCGACGGTGATATCGATCAGAGGCTCCAGGACGATTGGAGGAGAGAGTGAGAGATCTCCGGATGACGAGTGGAGAGGCTCTCGGGTTACTGAAAAGAAGGAGAAGTTTTAGTATGTCCTGGTACAACAAGTGCGGCATTCAACAGTATATTTTAATTAATTTTCAAAAAGTGCAACTTAGGTTTATTTATTGTATTTCGCTTAGTCTCCATTTATTAGTGAAATAATTTTAAGATGCTTAAGAAATGTAAACTTTGTGGTTTACCAGATGATTTATTGATAAGATATGTACGATTGGCTGTGTTATTATATATATTAAGTAATTATATCTGTTAATATATACATATAAATGTAAAATCAGTATGAGTAAAATTCGTACGATCAACAGATAGTTTGAATGAAAGGCTTAAATCTTCATCTGAATATTGCACTTCACAGATTCTAGAATTTTAAAACTATTTTAATATTTATTTAATTATGGCAATTCTGATATGGCTTTGATTAACTTAATTTTACTATAACTTCTGTAATAATTTGACGATATATATGCGAATAGCTTACCTTAAATTGCCATACATCATATCCTGCATTATCTTTTACACTACTCGTATGTATATATGCTGTATGTATGTGTATATATGAATTGTGTTTAGATAAATAAGTAGCAGATAGTTGTAACATATCTATTTGAAATTATTTACAATATCGTTTGTAGAATAATTTTGTGATAAAATTACATTTCATTTAAACAGAGAAGCAATAGAATAAAAAATGTTTATTAAAATTAAATCGTTCTTTATGATCTTAAGTAAATGAAAGTGAATAACACTAGTCCAACACTCACAGTCTATCCTGAGCTCCGCTGAGCAAATTGTTTCCCCTGAGTTGTTTCTCGCAACACAGTCGTACCGGCCCTGGTCCTGCACTCCCACCTCAAAGAGGACCAATGTGTGATTCGGTGAGTCTCGGATGATTTTGTAGTCAGGAGAGTTTTCCTGTAATTGGACACCGTTGTGTGCCCAATGGACCTCAGTAGCGGTGTTGGGCGCTTCCTTAAGAGAGCAGTCAAAGGTGACGGGCTCACCCACACCGGCGAATACACTCTCCATTGGAGCGTCGAACTCGGGGAACAGATTACTGGGCTGCTTGGCTGTATAAACATATATATTGTTAGAAATATGTTATTACAATAATTCTTAAGAGCTTTATTAGTTTCACTAATGATTTAGTCAGATTCTTGCAGCAATCCTTAAATAAGATTCCGCAAATTTTCTAGTGGACCATACAAATATTCGGAAAAGAAGACAATTACTAGTAGTAAACTTAATAAACATTCACAGAACGAATTATTTCTGCAGCAAATGTAAAACCATTCACATATTTGAATTTTATATTGACTTTTGTGTTAATGAATATTGTGTGCAATAAAAATATTTAAAAGGTAACTTTTTGGGTAGGTACTCTGCATATAGTTTGATATCTAAATTTATGATTTTCACTTGTTTTCTGAGTATTCTAGTTATTAAAAAATGTATTTGCAAACTATTTTCTGCTCTTATAACCAAAAAGGGGAAATGAAATAAAATATGATATTATATGTATAGTTGTTTTTAAATTAACTCTACCAACTATTTAGCTATGAATATTATTCTAATTAAATCATATGCTAATAGTGTTATATTATTACTATACAATGTTAAACTGTTTTACCAAAACTATTTAAATCCATTAATTGTAAGTTTTAAATTTGGTATATCTGTAAATATATTCGTTATATGTTTGGGTTATTATAATATGACATCTGTATAAATTAGGTCATATTGTTATTATTACACATATGAGAAGTACACATATATATTAATATTCTTTAGTAGCAATTTTGAACAAAAACTTGAAAAATAAGTTATTTTTAATATAAAATGTGTTTAAATAAGATTTGTTAAATGTTATAATACACTTACTACATTATACATACACTCACTATACATATACAAGATATGTATAGTTAAATATTCCAGTAAATAAAATAAAGTGCATTATATCCATAAGAAAATGAAAGAAAACTGTCATAATAAATTCGTAATAAGTTTTGTGTGTAAAAAAATCAATATGACAATTATTAAATATTAAAATAATGTAATATTGCTCTTTTTAAATATAGTAAGTAGAATAATGAAGAGTGATAGTAATCTTGAAGTCAAAACATATTTTAAGAAGGTAGAAAGGAACGAAACGATCTTATTCAGTTACCGGGCAATAATGAAAGATGGGCTCTGGTGGTTGCTTGGCCCAAATTGTTGGTGGCAGTAACGGAGTACATCCCAGCGTCTTCCCCGAACGCTTCCGGGATCTCCAATTCACTGCGTTTGTCTGTGGTTACGATCTACAAAGGGGAACCAATTATTTACCAAACATTAATTCATTATTTTTGATGTTTTTATTGAAGATCATCCAATGATCCAGCAAGGCAAGATTATTAATATAAATATTTTTTAAACTAATTTTGCAATTATGTAAGAATGCGAAAATCCCATTATCCCGAGAAATTACCTTATAATCTGTTGAAGGGAAGATTTCGACCCCTTCACGATACCAAGTTACGTTGGGCGCCGGCGAAGCATCGAAGTCGACGGAAAATCTGCGGAAACAATCAAATTTGCTTTAATTTAAATTAAGCGGCTTTGGAACATTACTGTTAATACAAAGTATTTAAAACGATTTCAACAAAAACAATGAGTAAATGAAATTGGATAATTCTCTTATGGACATCTTATTGAAGTATAAAAGATAAATCTTAGCGCGCATTATTAAATGATTTAAAAATATCAACTTTATAAATTTAATAATTTACTATTTGTATATACTCTTACTCTTAGACATTATTACACTTTTTTTAATAATTAATATTATTTGTAGTTGTAAATAAAACCATTAATATTGTCGAGCAGCATACTCAACTGAACAATACATAAAAAAGCCGCTTGAGTTATTAGTCACGTGATTGAACTTGTTAGTTTTAAAATCAAAACTAGGAACAATAGATATTTGTACTTTTCATATTGCACGATAAACAGATTCTAGATTGCAGTATGCTTAAAAAGTACAAATAAGTAGTATATACTATTAATATATGACTGACCTTGCCGGTTCGCCCTCGTGAACACGGACCGGTTGAAGCAGACCTTTGAATATTGGTGCTTGTCCTCTTACAGTCGGTGACCGAGGCTGAGTCGTAAAATCTGAAATGATAAGATGACCAAGAAAATAAACAAAATATTATTTGTTATCAGTTTGTCCTTTTCGGTGAAATTATTTTCAAACTGAGTTTCAAAATGAATGACAATATTTAATTTTATTTTGAAGAGAGATAATAAAATAATAAAATATATAAGAAAAGAACTGACAGAACACCCAACTTACTGGGAATGATATTAAGTTGCGTTCTCCAGTCCTGGGTCACTTGTTCACTAGCAGCTGGTGCTCTACAAGAATAGGTGTAAAGGAAAGAGTCAAGTTACGTGGGCATTAACTATAGAAACAGAGAATACTGAATACTTTAAAATAAAATAATATCACTTTTATATATAAATGCAGACCACAAATTTAAAAGATCAGCTTATTTTTTTCTGTGGGAATTTAGGCGTTATTATTTTAGTGGTATTATTATATTCAATTAAAAGGATTATTACATTGATTTGTAATGCGAGTTGTATGCAGGTCCCTACTTTAAGAACATCATATAGAACAATGTTTTTAACACAGCTTCAATATATCCAAAGATGGATAAACCATAATACATATAATAATCACATAAACATAAGCATAATATACCTAACTATGTGTTCAGTCAATTTTTAATGTTGATTGATGCTACTGTTTAATGAATTATGTACACACATTTTTATCAATGGAAACTTATTGTACAGTGGGAATTTATAAAAGCTTTTAATCTAAATTAATCGTACTGTAGTTATTAAAATAATTATACGTATCTTCTTAAATTAGGAATATTTGTAGTAGTTTATTTTAAAAAGTAACACATTATAGGTATATATACGAATTATATAAAAAATATTATTTTTATTATAGTCTTACGCAAATGTGAATTGAACAGGCTCAAAAGTCTGCATCTTGTCCAGATTAATTGTGAGTTCCACTCGATTGGTCTGGGTCTGTCCCAGAGGATTTGTGGCAATCAGTTGATAGAAGCCACGGTCCTCAGGGCAGACATTCGTGATATGTAGAGAGGCATAACCTCTCTCGAAAGTAGACTGAAAGCGGGGACCTGGGGGTAAAGAGGAATAATGATATCTATTTCAGAAGGGTTTATTATGGACATAAGTAGCAATATGTTTTGGATATGAAAATATTCAATTTTTTCTGATTTAAAATAAATTTCACATTCGATCTAGCCATATGTTATACGTATCTAATATATACTCTAACTTTTATATGAATATTTAATAAATTTCATCATTTTAGTATACATTTTATAAGATTACAAAATAATTATACGCTGGGGTGTGCTGTATAATATTTATATTGAGATAATTCGTTTTATGATAATTTAAAGACGTGTAGCTAGTGAAGTCTTCTAATTTTAATTAAGAAATATTTTTCGTTTAATCTGTATTAATTTGGTTCATCTTGTGTTTATTAACACCGACTTCTGCTCAAAATTTCATAAATTTCATTAGTTTTAATGCAAACAAAATTTTAAAATATAACAAAAAAAGTTATATACTGGCATTTTCCCTAGCAATACCGTAGATAGGTGTTTTCTCGATATCCAATACGAGTATGGATATCATAATTTGAATATCATATGAATTATCAACGCCAATGAACACGTTTTATTTAATGAAATCTACACTGCCTGCCACCCCGCACCTAATTTAATGGTAGAAATAAATGGAGGTATTCCCAACCTTCTGTTGATTTTAACATTTAAAACATATCTTCACAAAAACAATTTGAAATGAATCTTAATAATTTGGGAAATTAAAAAAATATATATATTGTGCAGCCTATCCACAAATATAAATTCTCAAATCCAGAAGAAACAATACGTCCTGTTATGATCCAAATTCCTTTAATAAAGAGACAATTGTTTCCTCAGAATGAATACAGCCCGCACTGACCTGGTTCAATAGTTTGTCCGTCCTTGGTCCAGGTGAGCTGGATGTTGGGGTCCCCCACGGGAAGAACCCGTGTCTGGAAGGTCGCCACCTCCCCAGGACGGAGGGGTGGAAGTCGGTGTAGCGGCCGGGCAAAGGAGGGCACTCGAGGGTGCTCCGGCGAGTATCGGTCCTGTTCGGGCGTGGTGTCCCGGCTCTGAAGACGAGCTAGCCACGCGGGGACTGCCGGGGTTTCCTTCACCACCGGTTTTCTGGGTCAACGAGAAATACAAGCGATAAATACTGGTGCATGATGGTATACTACTTGATTAGTTAACGTGGAAAATTGACTGTTGATTATATTTTATGAAATGAAATCGAGATTTGTATAGTGTGTATAATGAAGCCAAATACATTAGAAACAAAATGTATTAAAGTTGATCTATTTAAAATTGATGAATGAAACTTAGTCATTAGATTTTGAATTCATTTGAAACTGAAATATTGGAAAGCGATAATTCAGAAAAATATTCCAATTATATGTTATAGCGCATAATGTGAATTAATAAACGTTTAAGATAGACATTAGGAAAGGTAGTTATACTTATATTTTGGCCAGCTCGTATTAGATTATATGAAACCGGGACTAAAATATGCTATTCGAGTTAATGAATAATTTGAATTCATTTTAAACGTCCACCGTAATATTTATAAAAGTTTTGGTAGGCTGTTTTCTTATTCCAGTCTTTCATAAATATTAATTATTACAACTGGAAATATTTGTTTGTAAATTGTGTCATACTCAAACTACTCTATATATTATTTACACAAACTCAAATGCTCATAATAGTAACAACACTGGATGTTTACAATGTATGTTCTAATCAATAGATCTTATATTCATGATCGAGGTATTCGAATGCGCACTGCTAAAGCCTATAAATAAAAATATATACTAATTTTTAAACAATCTTAACATTAATACACTAATTGTGGAATGCAAAAATTGTCCAAACTCGAGGAGTTCCTCGAAATCAGCTCGAAATCACTCAGGAGATCGTCCAACTTGAAATGAATATATAAAGTATGAAAACTCACTAAGAAAGAATTATTAAAAATGAACTAACTAAACTAGTTGAGATTTTTATCTTACCTTTATTGTTTTTTTTAAGAATATTTGCTTTGTTTTTATTATAATTTTAATATAACAATCATTTTGTGAAGTTCTTGAGCAATTTGGAGGAGTGCCTCGAGTTAGGACTGTTTTCTTATTCCATCCTAAAGCCAAATCGTACTGATGCAATGCCAGCAACAAATAGACTTATTTAAGTGGTCTATTTTGTGGAATTGGTTTATCCGTGTGTTGATGTAGCCGTGCCTTAAATATTGTTGATTTAATAAACAAATAGACTTTAACTTATAAAGGGCTTCATCGCTTACTGTTCTGGTTTCTTCGCTGATTTGGTAATTATTATTTTCTTCTCTGGTTCCTTTAGTTCTGGTCCTGAATGGTAAAGAAGATAAACCTATTTTAAAAACTTATTAATAATGAATTTTTATAAAGATCTAATAGAACGCAGTTGCGTACCAGGGTGGACCGTAAGTTTGGCACGTGTGAGCGCGGTTCCCGCCACATTGGAAGCAACACACTGGTACCAAGCAGTGTCCTCCTTGCGGGAAGCGGCAATCAAGAGGCGAGAGGCACCTTCGAAGGTTTCCACTCGAATTCTGTGCCCATCGGCGTGTAGCATTCTGGATGGTAAAAAGGGATACTTAGACAGACTTTTTCAAATTAAATATTAAATATAAAATACAGTATACATAATTGTGTTGTTAATAAAGAGTACTATGATCGATGAAATAATTTGGAAAAATATACAATACAAAATTTGATGACATTTAAAAGAATAAACTAACAGAAAGAAAAAATAAAGGTAACAAGAAGCGAAGAAATAATGTTTATTGAATAATAATACAACATATTCGGAGTAAAATTTATAAATATACTATACTGAAAATATATGTAAGTACTGGAGAAAAAAAGAAATATAAGAAAAAGAAACTATGAAACAAAAAGTTGTTGATGTAAACTAATATACATGTCATAAATACAGAGAAACAGAAGAAATACAAAGAAAACTATGATGAAGCAAATGAAATAAAAGAAAGAAACGAATGGAATGGAGAGGAAAGAAAGAATGATATGAAAGTATACAAAGGACCGTGATATTATGTTTAGATAGATACAATAAAAGAAAAAGAAAATATTGTATATTGTGGAAATAAAATTAATAAAGCTTAGCTTTAATTTTTAAACCGAATGCTCGTTCGAAAAAAATTTGATTTGATTTGTTACTTAAAACCTTAAACAACAATTTTCTAATGAGCTAAGAAAATGAAAGATAGGTATTTATGAAAGGTATTATAATATGTAGTTATACAAAGTGCATATATCGTGGCTTGCTCGTATATAATTTAAAGGTTCGCATGTTACTCTTGTAATATATGTAGATTAAGGTATAATATAATAATTAAGATAATAATAAGTAAAACAATGTACAAAAATCGTTACACTCTAAATAAATGACAAGGACATGCGGAAGCATAATCTCACCTTCCATCCTTTTGCCATGTCATTTGGGGCATTGGAATGCCAGTTGCAGTTGTCTGGAGAGCAACTGGATCCCCGGCACCAACGGCCATTGGACGCAACTTCTGGGTGATGTTTGGTGTTTCAGTGTACTCTTTGGGATGGACAGTAAGGTTGACCTTGAACTGGGATTGACCAGCTCGGTTCTCAGCAATACAGGTGTACTCGCCCTGGTCTCCATTGGAGAGCGCATTGAAGATCAAAGAATGAATCCCGAACTCGTTTACAATTATCTGAAGCGGGATAGAGAGTTAATATCAATATTATGATGATAATAATAATAACAATTTCAGGAATTCAAAGTAGTTCGATAGACAATATAGTAAACTTACATTTTATGCCTACTATGTTTATTAACATACTGAAACTGCTCCTTTTTGAATTCATTAAATAAATACAGGCAAGGAAACTATTTTGATTTTGCAAATTTGCAGGGCACAATGAAAATTTTTATGTGCGCATCAATGAGGCATGAAATAATCTAATTAGTTTATTATTATTATGTGCTTATTTTTATGCTGGTGTCTAATTGTCATAGCTACAACTTTCAGTTATCTTATTATATTATTAATAATTATTATCGAACAAATTATTTATTCGGTTCATATTGATTTAAGCTACGCAGATTTGAAAACAAAATGTATTTATTGTAGCTATATTTAAAAGAAAAAATATATACACTATAAAAAGTTTTGATATTTTATATGATATATCCTGGTAAAGAAGATTATAATGCGCTGTTTATATCGTTTATCCTCATGCTCCAGAATCACAAAACAACACATTTCTCATGTCTTTTTTTCTGACCTTATGCGTTCGATCATTGTAGACCGGTTGACCATCTCTGAACCAACGCAACTCCTGCACCTCTCGACTTCCGAGCATACAGTCAAATCGAGTGTTACCGCCCTCCTGGGCCTCAACATCGGCCGGGATTTGACGGAATTTAGGCCGAAAATTGCGGTCCTCTCCCACAACTGGTGCTTCACTCCGACTCCGGCTTCGAGTTCGAGACCGTTGGCGTCGTACCTCCTCTGCCTGATGAATTTGACTAAGAACATGATCACCCACGAAACTGTGTTCGTCCACAGCTCGGCCCGGCTCGATCTGCACTATTACAGTGGCTGACTCGCGGCCCATTGCGTTGAAGGCAGTGGCAGTGTACTGGCCGGAGTCCTCTGAGGTGGTATCCACGATGGAGAAGTTGAGACGGCCGTCCGGCTGTGAGGAGAAAGATAGGCAATCAGTAGTAGTGTAAGATGGGTGTCTGGGTTGCAAGACTACCAGAAAAATACACAACAACTCTGGGTTAAAATTAAAATTGTGTCAACATTTAATGTGTCATCGACGCATTTGATGTGGCCTTTTCGACATTTTATCTAATAGAATAAAAGATTTACAAATTCAAATGTCAACCGATTATATTTTATCTGACGTCAACGCAAATCTCATAAAGGAAAAATGATTTACAAAATGACCAATATCTGTCTGCGAACAACAGCAAAGACAAACAAGAGAGAAAAGATAAGAAAAGGAAAGGAAAGATAAGATAAGATAAGAAAAGGAAAGAAAAGAAAAGAAAAGAAAAGAAAAGAAAATAAAAGAAAAGAAAAGAAAAGAAAAGAAAAGAAAATAAAAGAAAAGAAAAGAAAAGAAAAGAAAAGAAAAGAAAAGAAAAGAAAAGAAGAGAAAATAAAAAAAAATAAATAAAAATAAAAATAAATAAAAGAAAATAAAAGAAAAGAAAAGAAAAGGAAAGAAAAGAAAAGAAAAGAAAAGAAAAGAAAAGAAAAGAAAAGGAAAGAAAAGAAAAATATTCCTAAAAAATTAGAAATTACAAAATCAAGTTACTCATATTTAGATAATTATTTAGAAGTACACAAAACAATTTAGTTGATTATAACAGCAACCAAATGAACTATTTATTGTATTTCAATAAAATATGATTATAAGTAGCATTCATATTTAGAACGTTTTCTAAATAACAGTTTTTACAATAATATTTTTAGTTATATATAAACATATAGGTATGTCATATTACATATTTTTTCTGCTCACTTTAAAAATAAATAAAAAATTCTATATATATATATATAAATTGAAACGTGGCTTAAATTTATTTCTAAATTTGCTAATGTTAAATTAGATTAAAATGAGATTTTTCATTTTAAACAACAATAGTAGTTTATGCATGACAGTTGCAACATTGTATGAGATCTATAATTAAATATCACTTTTAATCAGATCAAGTAAACTTACGTTTATTCGAATGCCCGATAATAATTATTTCGGAAAATATCACCAGCCATATACGCTAATTCCAAATTATAAAATATGAGAAAAATATCGGAGGGGAGTAATCATAACATCAAAATAAGGTAAATCTTAATTTTTACCTCTACTCCAAATCGAGTCCGGTTGTTTCTGCGCAGAGGATGACCATTGTGGTACCAGCGCACTTTGGGTAGTGGATCCCCGCTGACACGACCTGTCAGTCGAATAGTTGCGCCCTCTATGACTCGGACATCTTCCATACGTTCAGTGAAGGTCGGGGGGATTCCCATTTGTGGTTGTGGATCATGCGCAGCAGCGGAGACCCAAATAGGCTAATAGCAGGGAGATATGAAACAAACAGTATAAGTATTACGAAGAAAAGAAGAAAATAAAGGAAAGGGAAAATAATAATTAAATCAATTAATTAAACAAGATAAAAACAAAAGAATATAATTACAAACAAACATTTTTAACCATTAAAATATCGATTTATTATTAGATTAACTTATTTCATTATAATCATTTAATTTCGAAGTATATAGCTGTATAAAAATTAACTTCGTTTATTTTGTTAAATATTTTAATACTGAATAACTTTTACCTTAACATGCTACATCATATATTATGTACGTGTAATTTAAAATTTGTGCATTATATTAAATCAGTGTTTTGCCACATTTCAAAATTATTAATTTATCATTGATTTTGAAAATTATGTTAGGATTTTGGAATTCTACAATGAAATATTAAAATATAAGGAGTTACATTTTGTTTTATTGCTATAATAGAGTGTGTAAAGAAAGCACCGCACACACCTCAATCATCTCTGGTTCCGGGGGTTGAGAATTACTGTGACGAAGTCGGTTACTTAATTCTGTGACAAGGGATTTACGCTGGTCACCCACTGTTGGGATAGAGGCAAAGCGCGACATTGGCATGTCAGCGATACTTCGGTATCTGTATAATAGGAATGGAGATCGGAGCGGATAAAGAGACTGAAATAAAATATTTATTATTAAGAATAACTAATTAGATATAAAAAATAATTTATAACTTAGGACGGTTTTCGCATTCCATCCTTAAACGAGAATAATTCAAGTAATTTGCTGTATATTTACAATATCATTAATTATAATGAGCTTTAATAAATGAATAAGATAATAGATGTAAAGGTAACAAAGAAGCACATTTAGGCACATAAGCTTAAAATACTGGTATAACAATTTTATAATATTTTAAGGACTTATTATAGATAAAATAGTACAAATTATAGTACTCATGTAATAACGGCATTACATCCATAGCGCAGTATATATTCATGTTAAGGTATATATAATAAAACCCCATTACTGTATTTAATTTGTAATTTTCTTAAATGAATAAATTATTCCGGTACAATATTTACTGTTTTAGATATATCCATAAATCTAATAAAATCTAGCTTTTACATGAGTTTGTTCAGGTTTTAGTTACATGTTATCATTGAATATAATTAGACTTTACCTTCTTCAATAAATTTGATTTTTTTACAGTGTATAATAAAATGTAACTAAACTTTATTGGACTTCCCAAGACATTATTTTTATAAAATAGGTATCTTTCTATGCTATGGCAATGAATGCTTGCTACACAAAATGTTTTATTTCTAATTTTGTATGCATAAATTTATTTGAAAAAGTATTTTAAACATATTATTATTAATTAATACTATTACACAGTCCAAACAAATTTGGCGAACAAACACGATTATAAATTATCGAATTGTATAATAACCAAAGGCTCACTCAATGTAGCCATTTTATTTACCTTTCCTCGCGAAGGAGTTTCGTATTACTCGAAGTTTCTCCAAACTGATTTCGAGCCACCACTTGGTAGTCTCCTTCGTCTTCTAGAAGACAATTTGTAATATGAAGGTTCACTTCCCCTGTGTTCTCATTGTGCTGTATTCTGTGTCGAGAGCCCGGAAACAGTTCAATGCCTCCAATGAAATACAAACATTGTACAAATTAGTTTTTTAGTTAACAAAAATAATAAAAACAAATCATGTGAATTATTTTTAAATATTATAAATATTGGAATATAATTATTCTTATTATTAACTTTACTACTGACGGAAGTAATAGTAATATATTTAATAATTTTAGAATTAACAAATATTATAGGACGATGCACTGTATTGTCTTACCATTTTTAAACCACTTTATAGTTGCCTGTGTGCTTGATTCAATTATGCAGTTAAGAGTTACGGTCGATCTTTCCACAAGACAATAGGCAGGAATTAAACTAGATACCACCCGCGGTGCCTGGGTGTCAGTTGGGAACTGGCTTGCCGGGATGATTGTTGGTCGAACTAGTGAACCACATAATAAAAAAATAGATGTACAAACTGTATTCGGTCCCTTTAAATCCTAATATTATATGTGTTTTTACATTTTAATAATAATTTTACTGAAAAAATTTCTATTTATGAAAAATAAGCAGTTCTATTTTTTTGTCATCTGTAGTAAAATAGTGTATTTTATCAAATATTTTAGTAGTGATATCTCTTTTTTAAGTGAAGAGTTTGTAAAAACGGAAATTATATCTAATTTTCATTTATATTTTAAAAATATATTTATAAATTTTAAATTAATTATGAGTATTGCATTTTTAATATCTACTATGAAATATTATTTTGTTTTTTATCAAAATAATATATAATTTAAACATAATGCGCATTTTCTCAAAATTATTAAAGGGAGTAAATTGATTTATTTGGATCTAGATAGAGTATTTCACAAATAATGATTGTATATAAATACGTTTTTCTTGCCAGAATTTCCTTTAACTACTTCATATTTTAAGAATGGAAGCGTTAAACTTAAAAAATTCAATCAATCAGTTCGCACTTGTTTCAATGACATCCAGTATGCCCTCAGTCCTGTCTGTTCCAACTCCATTGTCCGCCACGCAGACATATCGACCCGAATCGTCCGGGAAGGCCTCTGGAATATGTAGGCTCGTTATTCCCCCATCTTGCGTCTCCGTAGTAGTGATGACGTAATCGGGGGAGTTCTCGATGAGAATGCCCTCACGATACCAGGCTAAGCGAGGTGTCGGCCGTCCGGAGACTTCAACAATCAAGGTCACTGCTGAGCCTTCATTCACTCGGACCCGATCTAGGCGCTGTGGGTCGTTATTAAAGAATAATATGGATGGTTAACCTATTTCTATATAGAGGCATAATATTAGAAAGTTAATTATATGATGAAAAGTAAAAGATACTACGAACATACATAGTTAAGACGACTACATTATGAATAATTTATATGCTCATTTACTCTGTAAATTTTTGGCAAACTAAAACATAAATTAGGTATTTTGAGAAATAAAATACCATATTAGGTAGGTATATGGATTACAAGGGTTATATTTTCCAATTCATATTTGATTTATTAAATTTATAACAATTTAGACTTTAGCAATAGTATTCTCTTTTACTAACACGATACTTTAATTTAGTCAATTTAATTTGTGTATAAAAATATAGGTAGTTATACATATATATGGTAACTCGTACTATATAATTTTAAAATAGTAGGTATTTGCTTGCATTTTTAAATTGATAATCTTTTCCAGAAAAGTACGTATTTGTAGTTTGTTATAGTTATCACATATGTTGCATTTCTTTAATTTTTTAAAACAATAAATTTTAACATAAAATGGTCACAAATTTTACATCAACATTTATTCAACCCTGTTGATCTATCCGTATTTACATAAACATCTTCGTATTATATAAAAACTATTATGTATAGCAAATAATGAATCTACGAACCTGTGTAAATTGCGGTTTCCTTGTAGGTGACTTATGTTCTGAAGCCGCCCGACGTTTGTCAAGCGAAACAGGAACCGATACGGGGAAGGGGACGGGCGAACGGGACTGCATACGGAGCAGAGCTATCTTGCTCGGGGGAGCGTCGTCGACAATTTCACCGGGGCGCACCCGGAATTGTACGTCTACTTTGGAGCGTTTGCGTTGAGGTTGTTCGGGAACTGAGAGGCTTCGTAACTGGAAGGCTTCTTTGGCTAGAATTGTATAATTGGGAACAAAAAATAAATAATAGAAAGCGTGTTTTAATATTTAAAATAACTAACCACAAATTGTGGCTAAATAAAAATCTTATCTTCAACTTTTCAAATTAGGTAATATTTCAGGATAAAAAAATTAAATTAACAAAAATAACATATAGTTAATATTGCACTTTGTGTTAAATCGATTATACGCCAATATAATACATGTAAATCGTTTAAGAGATATAATGTTAATGCATGTGTCAAAATTGAAATATTTAAAATATCTAATTACTGTCCTAAATAAACTCAATTTTCTATATATGCTAAATATCTATCTAAATTATTTAATTTTTGAAACAACTATTTAATGTTTTATGTTTGCTTAGTCAAGGTTTCTAGCACAAAGCTTCAGAGTCTAAATGTTTACGTGTGTATTGGAAATCGCTTCCAGATTATACTTATCATTTACAGTAAATGCTTATAAACTAAAAATTAACCTAAATTTACTGTGTAATTGTTTTAACACTAACTGAATATATATTGAATAACTTATGTTATTCAATAGCAGTAAAGTTTATATTAATGTTACTAATAATATAACGTTAACTTAAAACTTCAACGATATCAAGCATAAGTGTGTACCTTTCACAGTAAGGATGTTAGTAGTAACAGCCTCTCCAGCTTCATTCCATGCGGTGGCGTAGATGTGGCCAGTATCGCTCTGCTTGGCAGAGGGGATGGTCATCTTGAAGACACCGGGGGAACTCGTCTCCAGGAGATAGTCGGCAGAACTCGTAATCTTGTTACCGTTGCGGTACCTGTGGTCGTATAAGTTGGTGTACATAGTGTTGTAGTACGACTACTAACTTCAAATTAAATAAATATTTTAGACATATCTTAACAAAAGTAATTCACAAATTGCAGTATAGGAGTATATTGCAAAGTAGAAGTATATAATGGAGTATGAAGCTGAAAAAGTCAAAAATGGGAAATAAGAGATATACCCTATTATATTAAATTATGTATATACAATCTATATGTATATATAATTAAAGATAAAACACTTTGCGTCAGCTCGTGGCATACAAGAGACGACAAATAAAACGTCATGCATCATTGACATAGAGCAATTTGCAGAAAAATCCAATAATTTGTTCCCACATACGACCATACTAATGTATATTAATTTGTGCTTTTGATTATGAGGTATGGATTAAATTAGGTAATGGAATAAAATATATTTTGGTTTAATGAATGTTTCTGAAAGTTTAGCCAGTGGCCAATTATGTGGGTGATGCTGTTGGTTTAAATTTGATTTGAAAATCTCCATGGGAGAAGTATCAAGTGTAAAATATTCAGTGTTGTTTGGTGGGTCGGAAGCGAAGATAGGTCGTCGGTTGGGCGCCGACTGGAACGCGTCCAACAATCTTTTCTATATTAGTGAAAAATGGTTATTGCTCAATATATTCTAAAAATATGTTAATTGAACACCTTCTGAAAAATAAAAAGTTACTAAAGAAAATCATAAAAAGGGAACTAAAAGTTGAATTTGTATGCTTGTATTCATCATGTTCTGCCACCTCAATATGCGAATGTAATTATAACATAATTTTTCAAAATATTAATATTTACGACTAAAATTTAAGCACGACCTTTTCATTTATATATTTTTTTACACATTTCGCATGACAACATCTCTACATACATATACTATCTAACAAATACAATTATATGTATATAAGTGTAAATAATAAGATATTCATGTGCACATCTCCTGTTTGCATAAGGCACACATATTATGCACTCACCATGTGACCGTGGGAGGGGGATAGCCGCTGACCTTGACTTCGAACTGGACAGTGTCGCCCTCGGTGACGGTCACTTCCTGGAGCCCCTGGTGGAAGTGAGGCGGTGTGAAGTGCGCCTGAACCGTGATCATTGCCGAGCTACTAGTTTCTCCGGCAACGTTGTCAGCTGCGCAAGTGTACTCGCCCTGGTCCTCAGTGAATACCTGAGTATGTGAGGTTGAAATATGTCAACAAGGAATTATATGTTGCTTTGTTGTGTGTTTATGTTAGAAATCGTTTTATTCCGACACGTAATATCTCCTTCAACGTGCTTTACATATTCTTGAATATTATTAGTAGTCTGGAACTCATCTTCATCTTTCTACCTTACATTATAAACAGTTTATTCCATTTCCGAATTCGTCCCTCAAATTTGGTGGTGTGTAAAGTATTCACGCTGTTGGCCTATTCTTTGCCAATTTTGGCAATATACATATATAATATGTAGATCACAATTTGTATTTATTAAAAGTAGTTGAAATCGAAAATTCTATAAATGGATGAGACAAACATTATCAATAAATAGGCATCAATACATAAATACATACTATGACGCAGAATTAATCTAATGTTGTAGAGTTTATTCATTAAGAAATGTGAAAAGTCATAATATAATATCTCGACAAAAAATCCATCCATAGAGCACACTACTTGTCTATCTTATTAGAAATCTATTCGGTCGGCTCTTGCTTACATTGGTGAATATTTTTAACCATATTTTTTATTTAATATAATCCTAAATATAATTAATTACATACATTAATATACTTAAGTGGCTCAACACTTTTCATAAAATACTAAAAGTAATATGCCTAGCAATGTATGTCGTCGAAGTGAAATATTAGATATTATGTACTTTTCACATCAATTGTTCAGTGTCTTTTGTATTTGAATATATGTACTTGCTGAAAATTAATAAACATAACAAATTAATCATTATTTTGTTAATAATAAAAAATGTGTACTTGTCTGTTACTCTGGAATGAGGTATGCTTAGCTTGAACTAGAACTCAAATAAATTTAATGAAATTGAAATATTATATATGATACTGTATATAGCTTAAATATGTTTACTTTCCCTGTTTCTTTACATAGAGATTAATAGAAGTTAATCGAAGGTTCAATTTATTGATTACCCGGTAAAGTCACGCATAATCAAGAAATGTAAGAAATAAGGTACCTCTGGAATGACGAGACTGACGCTACCATGCTTGTACGAGAGCTCATAGTCAGCAGAGTCGGTGATCTCCTTACCCTCGCGGTACCAACGAATGGTGGGTTCAGGGCGCCCTTTAACCAGACCATCAATGACCACGCGGGTTCCCTCTTGCACTGCAAGGGAGCGCAGAGGTTGGACGAACTCGGGTGGGATAGGAATGCTCACTGTCAGATCCAGCGGTGACTTGGAGGTCTAAAATGGGTCAAAGGGTTTAACATTATGAGACAGGACATGAATTGTTTAAACAAATTTTCGAATGTTTTATAATAATTTTCAGTATATAATTGTATATTAATACAACTTTTTCAGCTAGTTAAATTTTGTTTGTGACATACCTTGCTTTTAATTTATAAATATTCACTAAGATATTTATGTTATACATATTAGATATTTTTGTGTATATTATAATTCATATTTAACTGATGATAGTCATAAAAAAACAGTTTTTCTTAATGTTTAAATATTTTTTAAGTAGGCTTTCATTTGGTTATTAAAAATTTATAAAAAAACAAAGTTTATTTTAAGTTTTAAACAGTAAAATAATATTATTATTATTTTAAATAATCTCATTAATATCTTTAGAAGCTAAAAATTGAGTAGACTATTAATTAACAACTATTTTCAATTAGTTTGACTTTTTTTTTAGTTAGTTAGTAAATAATTATTCGATTTAATTTAATTTATGCATTATGCCGAAGCGCAAAAAACATATTATATATATATATAAAAAGTAAATATTGAATATCGAAAAAAACTACTGTTGCAGGAGAAAAATATTGATTTTATAAAGCGATATTTAGAACCAAACAGAACTCACTGTCCCGTGAACTTCTTGCATAAACGTTGTGGTTCCAGATTGATCTCGAGGAGTCATTGTTATTCCCCCATGAGTCTTGAAGCCCTGTTGCATCTCCATGGCTTGAAGATGTTCCAGTCGGGTAAGGATTCGATTCGTGTACTGCTGCTGCTGATGGGCGTCCATCTGGCTTCGAGATATATGACTCTGCCGCTTGAAGGAGTAAGAAGAAGGGAGAGTTCTATTAATAAAATATTGGTTTCTGGTTTTTAATGAATATACTTATAATACCACTAACGAATTCAAAGTAATCTTACGTATAGAATTTTCTGATATTTCAGAAGTGTTTGATTTAAAATAAAAACATATTTTCTTATATAATAATACAAAGTATAAAGATATTTTACAAAAGCTACATTGAAAACGTATAAAATTGCATATTCGAGCATACACATTAAACAAGTAGCAAATTTTTCCCAATTATATACAGAAGGATAGATACAGTGATAATAATAATGTGCGGATGGAGGTCGACTATTATTCTTACATGGACCGTAGGGGGCTCTGAATGTCCGTAAGGTTTAAGACGAGGAGACTGCTCCTTGGGAGTCCCCCACCGACTTTTGCGAGTATTCTCCGATTGTGTTCGAGATGTTGAGGTCATCATTTCGGTACTCTTTGAGTTTGGAAACACATTTTATATTATAATTTGTAATAGACTTGTAAGGCTAAAGTAAAAATATTAACATAAGTAGCAGTATAATTGAATGAAAAAGTTGTAATTTTCAAAATACTATTTCTGATTTAAGGTGCGTAAATAATTCTAATTGACAATTGTACCTGATTGCCTTGTGGAAGCTGAAATGTGAATTCAACTGGCCCCTTCTTGGCGGATGGAGTTTGTAGCGCACCTGCAGGTTTGAAGATGATTGGTCCGAATTCCTGAGTGGAAGAATAAACGGAAAAATATATAATAATCATATTATTCTTCAACTAGGGATTACATAACATTTTTATACATATATGGCCTACGGATGGGATCATGATAAGATTCATAAAAATGCATGAATAACAACTTGAAAGAAAATTCTCACCCTTGTAATGTATGCATGTAACACCAAATGATTTAAATTATAGAATATATTGTTACATTTTTATTTAACACTGTACCTGCAGAATACACACAGGCGAGTCATATATATTTAAGTCAAAAGAATGCAGAAATATCCATTTGTTCAAATACGTCTACTTCTCTGTATTACGTAACTTTATATATATGCAAAATTTAAAAATGTAAAATAAAATTCAACATAATGTAAATAAATATACCTACTCGAAACGTAGTTGAAATTATAACCGCCAAATTTACGGAGATTCTGGCAGAGAAAGCCATATTTCGATAGCTTCTCAAATAACTTAAAATTCGTGAATTTCATAAGATTTTTGCCATCTATAAAACTTGGAAGAGGTCTTTATTTCACTGCTAAAAATCTACAGTTGTTTTAAACAACATTTTCTTTCTAGTTATGTTATTTCTTAAACAGATGTAATAAAGTCGAAACAGTACTACCAGTAATTTATACTTAAATAACAAAATATGTTTATCATATACAAATGAGCATTAAAATAAGCATTTTTTGAAAATTCTTACCGGTTCACCCGACCTGGGTGGAAATTTGAACTGAGCCGTTTTACGACCGCTAGTGGGAGTAGTTGGTGTTTGAGATCGTCGCGACATGTGCTGAAATCCGGGAGATTTCTGGAAATAACATGGACTATGCGTCAGGTACAAGACCAAGGTGTGGTTAGTTCAGCTTTAGTTATAGACGATTCGATATGACACATTTCTATATCAGTGATTAATTTATATTTATAATTATATTCATGAATTATAGAGTTTAATTGCAGGTAATTGCCATGTTTGAATTATTTAGAAAAAAATATTTAGTCATGTTTTGTTTATATTTTACAGATTTAAAAGAATGGGTTAATCAATATTTAACTAATCTTCCCCTCTACATTAGGTACATTCCAATTCCAGCTTACAGGTGCGCCTGCTCCAATCTCCAATGGGATGGTGAATTCGACTGGTTTCTTGCCGTATTGTGGTGCTGTCGCCGTTCGAGAGCTATAGGTGAATTGTTGCTCGGTCATGTCCTGAAATGACGATTGGCATATTTATCTAAAGCATTTTCTTATCATTATAGTAACGAATAACATAACATATATATTTGTAACATCTATAATGATAATATTTGATTATTGACAGTGTAAGGCTCCTGCAAACATTGCACTTTATTTATCTGTATAATATTTAATATAAAAGTAACTAATAAATTACATTTGTTTTTTTTACATTTTGTTCCACATTTTAAATTCTAATTTTAAATATTATTTTTAGAGTTTGTTATTTTTTATATTATGTTTTTTGTATTATAAATAACTATTATTTATAATTATTAACACTATATATACAGTATGTACACATTAATATCATTCGTACTGTCGTATATTGATTAATTGTAAAACGAAAAATAGAAAAATTGAAAAATAGAACAATATACATACATATATGTTTAGATATTAAATTTTTGATAAATTTGAAAACCAAAACTAAAAGTATAATTCGTATTGAAATTTCAATATCGGAAAATGTACCCTTGAAATTAATGTGTTCAAGAATTTTAGTTTGTTTGATTTCAATTTACTTAAAAACGTTAAAGAAATAGCGTCAATAATTTAAATATACTCAAAATATAATAATTATATAATGCACCTGTCCGCCTGGGGGAAGTTGGAATGTGAATTCCATTGGTTTCTTTGCTGAGCTCGGATTGACGGATGCTTGGGATGAGTATGTCGCCTGCTGGAAGTCAGTCTGCTCCTATAGGCATTACAGGGAGAATTATACAATACTTTTATATTTAACAAAAAATCAAGACTACTTCAAAGTAAAATTTGTTTATAATTTATAATTTTGGTTCAATAAAGGTTTTATAAAAAAATAATTGTAGTCACAAAGTAATAAGAGTTAATAGAGATGACAGATAGACCGCATGGAAAACCGAAAATGTTATGTTAGTTGCTTCATGCTTATATAAACATAAAATATTGCTATACCACAAAAAAGAATTAAAGTATATTGTATATCATTTGAAAATTAGGAATATACACTTCTCAAACGTCAGGTCTAGTAGTTGATATTATTGTAATTGTTTTATTATGGAGTAACATGGTTTTACTGGTAAAAAATGAACACCTATGTAATAATTTTCTGTCGTTTCTTTATTTACTTATAACTCTGTGATTGTAACGCATTTTGTTGGGAATACTTACCTTTCCGCCAGTTGGTAGCTGGAATTTGAACTGTACCGGCGTCTTCTGGTCCGACGTCTGCATTATGTTCGTTCTGGTCTGGTAAGATGTTTGTTGAATTCCGGCGTTGCTCTCCTGGAAATTTCGAGATGACAGTACCACCGATTGTAAGATAGACAAGTATCTATACAGCTTTTAACACTCAGACCAACACAAAGGTTTGGAAGATTTACTTAAGACATCGTTGATTTGCGTTTTAAAGCTATTACTATGATCACTAAAAGACTAAATAATTTATGAAATATTTGCATTGCGACTTAATGACTAAATCTGTTACTAATAAATTTCCATTGTTTCACTCATATATGTATATCGTTAGTACTATAACTTGCCATTCTCGTATGGCAGATCAACCTACCACAAATTGTATTTCACATGCTACTAAATGATACAATAAAACAGTATTCGTCTCAAAAGAAAATAATTTAACACATTACTGGCTATATATTTATATAATATGAGTATTAACGCGCGCTTATGATAGTTATAAATATTGGAATATAAATACACATGAATAATCTAATAAATATGAATTTCTAAAAGTTTTAGACATGGTAGTTTATAAGTTAAGCCATAAAGGTTCAATTTTTGCAAAATATTAACAATACATAAATAAATGTTAGATATTTAACAAATTCATTTATATTTCACTATACACCAAATGAACTGACTTTATGATAATATTTTAATTTAAAAAAACTGAGTTAATTATCATATCAGACAATTTATTACATTTTTATTAATTTAATTATGTCAAAATGAATCTCGCAGGTAAAATATGGAAATAATTGAACAGTATGCTGCATTGTAAAACTTCTAAATTTAATTTAATTTAATTTTTTATACATTTAATACGTACATGGAAAGATGCTCCCATTTGTTGTTGCAGAGGAAAGGTGAATTCCATTGGTCCAGCAGCTGATTGAGTCATTCGGCTTGTTTGTGATTGGTAGGTTGTCTGACCCAGTCCTGAGTGATCCTGTAGTTTGTCATGTATAATAATTCGAACGATTAAAAAATCATTTCACCTCGATTTTTAAGCGTCTACTACATTTATATTAAACTATGTGTTAACTAATAAGTTGGAATTTCAAATATATATTATTGTTTTTTAAATTTTAAATATCATCAAAATTTGGTTTCTGGAGTTTATTTAAGAGTGAGTGATTTGTGTTTAGAAACAGAGAATAACGATTGAATCTTTGGAGGAATGTGAAGAGACGTATAGGATTAAGGAGTCCGAGAGGAAAGGAATTTATTCGAGTAGAAATGTTTGATTATTCTGTTTGCTAATTTGGAACAATGTATTTAAGATTACTAGCCAAAAAGTGTGCAGAGGCTAAAATAATGATACCTAGATAGTAAGCAAATTATTGTAAATTAATATAATGATTTTAAAGTGTTCCTAAATTTGTCTCTTTGTTGTATTTCAACAATCGGGCATTATAACATCATTAATTATATTTATATGAGTAAGAGCCGGGTCATAAGATTCTGACACCTATAGATATACTCAAGGTTACTATTTAAATTATTATAGATCAATTTCCCTTAAAAATAAAACATGTCAAAGATCACTCAATAATATTAATTTTTGATTCAAAGAGTAATATTTAAATTATTAAAAGTGTTACAGATTTAAGCAACGCGGTTTACTGTATTAAGGAATAGAATATAACTAATATGCTTTAGTTGTTTTTGTAAATATTAAAGAAATTAATCGTGTTATATTTTTTATATATATATATCTATATTTAGGTAATTATTTAGTCAAAATCATGGTATTATATTATGTGCAAAAATTCAAGCTATCAACAAATTCAAATTCATTGATTATATGTAAAGCTCTCTGATTGAATATTAAGGCAAAACCTCATGCACATCATACACATCATCTATAAATATGAGAAATACATAAGATATTGGGGAAAATGTAAAGTCAATATTTTTACGGATATCTTAAGAATTTAAATTTAGAACATTTGTCAAAATGCTGCTAGAAACATTGCATAAAAGGTAACTTTTTACCACAAAATAAAAAAATTGCAATTTATGTGAGGTAAAATACGAACTTTATAAATTTTTAAAGTATTGTCCTTAACACTCACCGCATTTTTTACATATTATCAAATATCTTTTTTGGATAAAATTAACACATTTTTCAAATTGAGATGTATAATTTACCTTTTATTTCAGGTTTCTAGTAGCATATTGACATTGATTTTCTATGAATTGTAAGGGTAGGTATCCGTAAAGATATCGACTTACAATGTCCACCCATATCTAGATATTTCTATTGTTCAGGTATAGATTTTATGTAAAGGGTTTTGCTTTCAAATTGAGTCCGAGAACTTGTTGAAGCCCCCTCGGAAGTTTAGAAGACATAGTCACGTGATATTTATATACTATATACTAGCTTCTGATTGGATAACTTATAGCTTACGGCGATAGGCTTCTATCTATTAATAAGTAGTCACGTGATTGAAATGGCTTAACTGCAAAAAAATAAGATGGAGAAGTCTCACCATTCCCACGGTAGAGTCAGCCTTGCCCGGAAGTGCAAATGTGAACTCGACAGGATCTTTTCCCCGTGATCCCCCGGCGGCCTGGTTCTGGAATGTGATTGGTTTAAATCCTCCACCAACCTGTTGTTGGTACTGTTGCTGCTGACTAGTAATGCTGCTGAAGAGCTGACCACTGAATTGACTGCTGAATAAGCCGCCGCCAGAAGGGGGAGTGCCCACTTCAATCATCACTGTGGCCGAGCAGGTGGCTTGGCCATGCTCGTTCTCAGCTCGAACCATGTACCGACCTAAAGGGTGAAGTGAGGGCAGAAGGTAGGGAAGGAATTGGATGGCTTATGAAAAACTTGTACGATTAAAACATTATTAAAAAATTAAAGTTTTAAAAATAAATTTTGTTTTAGTTTTGCAATTATTGATATTTACTACTTGTAGGTATTTATACCATAATTAACAAGTTAATTTTATAAAATAAAAAAATAATTATTATTTTCCGTGTATACTTTATTGATCTATTAATTCACTTTTATATTCTGATGAAAACATATAATTATATATTAAATGAAGATAAATATATGTATAAATATGTAAGTTATTTTCCTTTAAAACCACAACTTTGATAAGTTATATTTATACTTTTAAAGATTGAGATTTGTAAGAACTTTCATGAGAAACGATAGCTTTAATGAATATGTAAAACAAACAGATGAAAATAGTAAATTAGAGGTTTCATATATTATAATAACGAATATTATTAGCAGTATAAAGAGAGCTATTTTAACTTATTTATTGAGACGAATTTATAAGATTTGTTTCTGTATTTATAGTAAAACAGCTCCGCATTTTTTATTTTTCATATAAATGATTATGTGTTAGAATATCAGTTTATCGTGAAAAATTTAAAAAGACTATAATCATATTTATGTATTTTTAAATGAACTATTACATGAATAAGAAAAAGTAGTCGTATAAATTGGAATATATTCGTAAAAGTCACTTAATTTTTCTCTGAGATTTGATTACATTATCGCTATATGAAACTACGACTTTTTGCATGGAATAGTTTAGAATATTAATAAACCCGATCTTCTTTATCATTTACTATTTATGGCCCTGAATCTTTGTGTTTAATCTTATCCAGTCAGAAGACTTACCGGCTGCATTGTGATCTGGCTGATGGACAGTTAGCGAGTGTCGATCTCCCTCAGAGAAAATCGTAAACTGGGGAGTGTTGACAGGGAGTGGAAGACCTCGGAACGTCCACTCAACGCGTGGAACAGGGTTACCCACGACCAAGACTTCTAGGACAAGATCTCCGGATCCTGTACGTACCGTGGTGTCTCTAAAGAGCAGGGAAGCCGAATGAAAGGTATCAGAAATACTTAATCAATAAAATACTTTTCATGTAAATTTAATCGTATACAAAAATGCTGCTTGTGAGTATTATGGGGATTTATAAAAGATTCACATTAAAATTTAAGAGATGTATAAATGCTGTTTAAAACAAGGGTAAAACTTGAAATACTGTCAAGTAAGAAATATTTTGATATATTCAAATTATAATTTTTACTATTTTATTCTTAACATTAATTAAATATATTTTCAGAACATTATTCGTGCAAATTTTACTGTTTTATAATTCATTCATATATTAAGATAAATAACGACAATTAACATTAATATATATTGAAATTACTTATATATTATTTAAATTATGACAGTATTTATAAGACTATACTTATCTGTTCTAATAAAATCAAATGAAAAATTAACAAATTACTTGCATAGTATTGTAGATGCATGTTGTAGATAGGATGTTACAATTTTATATTATAATCGAATTTGGTATATCTCACCTTCAATCTATTGATTTACAATTAATTGTGAATAGTAAGTTCTATAGAATAAAGACTCTTGTTGATTCTCTATACAATTTAATAAATTGGATGACAATTCCAAAGCATTTAAAATAATAATTATATACAGAACAAATATATAATTGCGTTAAAATTGGTTAAACATGAACAGTTGATTGACAAATATAATAATTGTTTGTTAATTTAAAATAGGCTGCATGCCAAACCAATAAAAACTTAAACCTCTGTGTAAAAATTATTTTTCAATATATTTATTATTTTCACAATGCCTTCTTTAAAATGCAATAAAGGTAAATGCAGAAAGTAGATCTTAAGATCACCTGAACAGCTGGATAAACTCCGGTGGCTGGACTCGGGTTCGACTCTCGTAGGTCCGGCTTTGGACTCGGATGTCGCTAGATGCCTGGGCGTGGACAGTGAGTTGACAGGACGTCCGAGCGGTGCCAGCAGGCGTAACCACGAGCGCTGTGTAGTGACCAGAGTCCTCCTCGAATACCTCGGGAATTGTGAGGCGCAGAATGACGCCTTCTTGGCTGATCTGTTTAAGCGATAGATGGGTTTAAATAAATATATATTAGGAGAATGTGATAGTATAAAATGAAGAGTACAATTTGCATTATGTAATATAAAAAGTAGTCGCAATTAAATCTTTAAAATGAAATAACTGTAAAATTTTATCTTACATTTATTATAACTTTGAAGATTTTCCAACAATTAAATCGTTGTTATTATATACAATTGCAAGGTTTGTTGATTTAAAAAATACTTTTAAATTATTTGTAATTAATTTATCAAATCTTTTTCTTTATAAAAAATTGGATGTTCAGACTTCTAAAGTTACATATATGATATTATGATTTGAAATATGTTCCACCTGTCAGTTCCATAATCTTAGATTGTAAGATAACTTAAGTGTATGTATAAACTTTCAAATCTTTTCAAATGTATTAATTGAAAAACAAGAAAAAATAGTTTTTAAATAATAATCCGGTAAACGCTTTTGTCTGTCAAAGTAGGTTATCTCGTTAATCCCACTTTTAAATATCTATTTTTGCTGCACTTTCTTACCTGTGAAATTTAAATCGTACATTTTTACACAACAAATTGAAGGGTACATATATAAATATTTTTAATATTAAGAAATATTTTCATCAACACTTTGTAATATAATTCATCGTAACATAATTGCATATATCTTTGCGATAATCTATCATTTATTAAAAAAATCATCGGTTAAATGTGCTACTTTAATAATATGTATATAATTATTTTATACCTATAGTTCGATAACATAATTAAAAGTGATTTGGAATTAATCACACTATGAACGAATTAGTTGAATTACTCATCCTCATTGCAAGAGTACCTACTTGACATATGATTTGACATCTTTGTGATTTATTTTTAAATGATATTATTTCTCCTACTGCGTATTATATATATATATTATCTAATCTAAAGCTAAATAAACTTTGAAAAAAATTATTCTAAATTTGTGTAATATAAATTCTAAAGTAAACTCTTTTGCACTTATACTTGTGCAAATGAACGCACAAATGTTCACACATTAACCATTAAAGATAAAGACTGAATTGGAACCTGGAAATCAGTGGAGTTCTCAATCCTGGATCCATCTTTTAGCCAGGTGACTTGTGTGAAGGTTGGAACCTGCTGAAGACGGCATTCCATTGTGACAACGGCTCCTTCTTTATGTTTAGTGTCACGCAGGCCAACTGTGAAGGAAGGGCCACCTGGCTGCTGAGAGCATTCGGTGTGAGGACAGATCCCCGTGTCACTGGTCTCACTTGACAAAGCTGACGAAGTGGAGGAAAAAGTGGGTGTCGTTTTATGGGACGGAAGAACTATGACTAATAATGGATTCTAATAGCGGAAGACTGGGCAGTGAGTACCAAAGATAACAGCACTATTGTATACGAGGATAGAAGACAATTTATTGTATTAGACAATGTATTATGACGAGTTATGACGAGTTATGATGACAAGTTAATGTGACAGAAATATTTTCAAAAACTATTAATAACTATTTTTCAATGAATAGAAGTAACTATGGAAGTTAAACTAGAAATATATCTGAACAAAGGTGAAGTTAAAATATTGTCAAAACATATACATCATGCTTTGTTGTGGTGTACGATGTGCCATGGTGAAAAAATAGAAGACCACGTCGTAACAGTGGACATTAGTACGGCAATAAACAAGCATACATAGATGTACATAAATGACATCGATAGATGTACAAATATGTACAAGCATGTATATAGATGTACAAAAATGTACAAATATGTACAAAGATGTACAAATATGTACAAGCATGTACATAAACTAATCGCGATACGACCGATTTACGTGAATATCAAGAGGAATGAATTAAGAATTAGAAGATTAATATCAATAATTTAAACTACATGTATATTCCTTTTATTATTGAGTATATTTTAAGTAAATTAAATCAATGGGAAAAACTTAAGCACGAGAAAGAATTAAAGTAAAAAGGTGAATAGTGTACGCAAATAATCAATTTTCAAACCATCGGATATACAGCGGAGTACATTAATAAAATGCACAACAAAAGTTAATATGGCTTTCCTATTTCACATCACACCACCTTTTGACTTTACCTATCGTTTTATAACTCACGTTCAACGTCGAGACGGCAACTGGATTCGGCCTGCCCATACGAATTGGTGGCGATGCACTGGTACTCTCCAGCATCCTCTAAGAAGACATCATGAAAGTGGAGCACTCGTCTGTCCCCATCCTGGAGGCACTCCGTGTCATTGGTCATCTTCACGGGATGCCCATTCCGCATCCAGGTTATCTGTAACACATCCATGATCATAGACATATTTGGTGGTTTAGGCAATATCTGTTATTATTATAACACTTAATACATTAATATATGTAAATACAAATAATTAATACTTGTTTTTTGCAATTAATTATATTCGATTATTTAATTATTTCATATGAAATCTTAAAAATCCGTAGTACATTGAGGTCTTATGAAAAAGTTATAAATGCATACATTTTTAAAGGAAAGAAAAGTTTCTGGCAAGACTCACAATAAATCACAGTAAGATTTGATATTTATTATATTTATATTTATATTTTTAATTCTAATTTTTTAAATAATTTGACACAATTTTTATACAATTTAAAAAATTATAATAATTATTATTTACAAATATTTGTTAGATATATGAAGTAAAACGATATTTTTGCTTTTATATAATTGCTAGAGATGTATAGAGAAGTTGTAGTACATAACAATTATGATTAACGATATATTATATACTCACATTTAAAGAGAAAATGATTTGTGCTCAAATTACATATGTACATTCTAGTGATATTTATTTATAAAACAATAATGCCCAATATCGATAATTTGAGGTCAACTCAGTTAATAGTTCTTTTAGGGCCAGCTGACAGCTCTTACTTCAGGCGCTGGAGTACCAATTAGGACACACTCTAGTCGTGCCTTCTGCCCTTCTGAGACTTCAATACTCCGTAGGTGAGTCAGGAATTTGGGAGATGTGCCACTCATTGCCATTTGCTCACTAGAGGCCCACCTGAATTCGGGAAAGAAATTTCGTGAAAATAGCCGTAATATACAAAAACTTAAGATATGAAGATTTTTATTTAGAAAATATATTGGATTACAAATATTTAAAACACAACTAATTAGGCCTCGGCCTGCCTATTAAAAGTGTTCATTAAGACAAAATATAATATAAGATTTCTCAAAATCTTTAACTGCTAAGTATTTCTTTTCTTTTAAGTGTTTGCTAATTATTCTTTTATCCCATACCATCCTTCTATTAAATTCGTATTAAAATTACGCACATACGTAACAAAAAATTGTGACGACGTATCTCTTAAGTTACATCAATTAATTTAAATTTGCATGTTTATATATAAAGTATAATATTAAATTTTATGTGTAAGATGAACGGACAGTAAAATATATGTATATTAAATAAAAAAATTTAAAATATTCGTTTAATTTTATACATTGCATTGATGAATAAAAATGAATAAAAAATGTTTAAATAACTTTACTAAATAGCAAATTACTTACTGTCTACTAATAGAATATTGATAGTCAATGTACTATCGACTATTATGAATAGACTCACACAGGACGGATTCCAACTTCCTCGATAGAGCTTTCACTTCCCATCATGTGACGGTCGGACCGAGCTAGACTCCCCATATCTCCCATCCCAGCACCACCTCTGACCAGTCCCTCACTATACTGGCGAGTCATCATCATTCCACCCACTCCGCCGCCTCCGCCGCTGCCCAGACTTCCGTCCACTTTCAGTTGCCATGACGACTCTACCTCGCCGAGTCGGTTTCGAACCACGCATCGGTAGTGACCCGCATCCCGCACGCTCGCATTGGCTAACACAAGAGAGCAAGTGTCGCCCTCGACTAATAGTCGGCGTCGACGGGGCTCTTCATTAATTGGTTGGCCGTTGAGGAACCAGAGCACGCGTACGGGAGGGCTGGCCTATAGGAATAGAGTATTCGAAGTTTGAATAAATAAGATGAATACTAAAGGCATAGAAATTTAGAATTCAAGTTTAAATAAACGCATTGTAACATTATCTAGATCAATGGTAATTGGTCCTTAGCTACTTAGCTAAGCGAACTATGCAGCAGGTATTATAGGATAGTTGGAAATGGGGTGTTTTTTAAACAGCTGTAGAGAAAAATATAAACCGATTTAAACATTGAGATGTCATATTTAACAATCCCTTTCATACATCTATCTGGTGGGAAAAATTCATGAAAATCAGTTCAGTAGTTAGAAAATATAGCACTTCAAAATGAAGCATTTTGGAACAATTCTTTCTTTCTTTCTCAGATTTTCATTTTATAACGAACTTTGTATCTTTAATTTAATCCAATTTATTTGTAACTTTGTATGCTAATACAGTGAAACGATAAGATTAAAAGTATATTAAAACTGTTCCGATCCGATGTCATTGTACAAAGTACAATTATAACGCTTTGAGTTTTATGATGAGCTAAGATTTACCACTTCAAATTTCCCAATGTTATGAAACTATTTACATTATGCTATTTTTGTGCCATTTATGCCATTACGTGCCATTTTAATTAATTTTAAGAACCAATTATTTAACCATATACCTAATGCAAAATTATTCGACGTTTACTTAATTGTTTTGTCGATTACCTATTCAGTTTTTGTTAATATATACTTCAAAATTAATACGAAATTTATTTGTTTGAAGATTGCATTAATGTTAAACATATTTAAAGTATATATTTTGTACAATGACAAAAATAACATGCAAGTTAGATGAATGTAAGTTTTACTTAAATAAAATAAAAAAGCTCAACAAATATCGATATTAATTAATTTAAAGATCACATCGATGTTAACAGATTGTACTTCAAGAATAAGAATTTGTTTGATAAGGCATATTACAAAATATGTCCGCATTATATTTAATTTGAAAAATGCATCATTATATTTCATTTACATAGTTAATTACAACGAAAATAATGCTGTTATATTTTTCGTTATTAAAAAAAAACGATTTATTTTACAATGGATCAAAGACTATCAACAAATAATTTGATATATAAACAATAGCTGCATAGCAGTAACCATACAACTTTCACAAATATGTGAAACGAGAGTAGTGTGTGTGTTCATGAATTGGTTTCCTTATTACCTGAAACTTTATCATGACCTTGAGTCTGTCACCAGTTTGACATTGAGTGTTCTGCGCCGGCTGTAGAATGGATGGTGGCTGACCTGGTCGAACAGTCAGCTTGGCCGAAGTGTCTGCCTTGCCTGAAGCGCTAATAGCCGAGCAGGAGTAGCGAGCCGCGTGTTCTGAGAGGGCATGCCGCACCTGATCAGGTTGGATGAAAATAGGATGGTGTAGAGTTCAACATTTAACATTTAACAGTTTCGAATTTAAATAAACAAAATGTTGTCAAAAATGTGTTGTTTTAAATGAATATAAGTAGTATGTGAAAATAAGCATAATTAAATATAGCGTGCAATTGATCATATTGGCCAATATTTATATCAAAAATTGATATTAATATTAATATTGATATTGATATCTTTTGATTTATTATATTTCGTTTATTATTTATTTACGAAATTTGTATCCCACATACCCTAAGTGTGCACATTCCTGCTATTTCTGTGATGACGTAATCAGCACTGTTGTCCACATTCTCGTCATTCTTGAACCATCTAACTCGGGGCACAGGTTGACCGGTCACGTGGCACTCCAGAGCAAAAGGCTCATTTTCGGCCACTTCCACTGAGCGGAGATGCCTGGAATGAAATATTAATATTATTAATTATTATATTACAAACAAAAATCGATTATACAACATCCTCGGACCGTATATACTATATATACAAATTGTACTTTATATACTGTATTTATTATATATTTTATATTATATTTTAAAGATTAGTATATATCCTATATATTTGATTGATTGATTAGATTGATTGATTTAAGCAAGTGATAAAAATAATTTTAAAATCCATTAATAATAATATAAAAACACGCATGTGTTAAAATACAGAGTGCAAGTACATACAGTCAGTTTTAATTATATATTTTGAAGAATATTTAAGATGTTGCTTAATCAAAAGCATCCTACGTTTATTTTTCTTTTGATGTATAGGTGCATCAATGTATTCATCTGACACATTAGTAAGTGTTACAATATATTTATTGTTATTTTTGTTTCCGGATAGTATTTGTTTTACATATCCAAGTTTTTTTTTAAAACTAATAGCTTGTAAGTTATTATTTCTGTTATTAATATATATAGTCTTAATACTATTATTTTAATTTTAAAACAAATTCTTCATAGAGATGAAATGAAAGTGCCTCATATAATTTAAATTTACATTCAAATACCTTTCGATTCGTGTTTATTGACACGAATTTAAAAATATCAGAGTAATAGTCTGTAATGTATGCCGCCGATCTAAAGTGTAAGAATGTGAGCTAAAGGTACAACAAACAACATATGCTCCAGGACACTGCTTGATACTGGAAATAAAAAAGGGGCTCATTTTTTCTCTTTAATTATACTTATTTATTTGATTTTTTTAGTTTGCCATGTTAAAAACGAACTATTAGGTAATCACCTAATGAATTCGGGTGCCTGCATTGTGCGGTGTGTCTCTAAGACAGTGAGTTTAGCCGATGACTCTGCAGTGGCTCCGTTGGCATTGACCACTCGGCAGGTGTACCGAGCTGTGTCCTCGCTGAAGGTCTCCTCAATCGTGAGTGTAGCTCGGTCGGGAAGGACGCGGGTCTCGTAGTCGGGTGAGTTGACGGGGAGGCCGTCCTTAAGCCAGGCAACCTGGGGGACTGGGCTCTCAGCACCTCCTGAGGTGGTGGGCGTTTAGGAGGGTTCAAGGAGGTGAAAAGAGAGAGGTCATGGTATGTAGGGTGTATCGTAAAAAGTCGTTTTTTTATTGGAATTTTTTTTTACTGTATAATAACATTTATGATAACATTGTACAATTGTAACAATACAGAAGCGCTATGAAGAGTTATTGTACAATATAATTTAACAGATATAATAATCATTATTTTCGATGATTGGACATATTTTGAATGAGGGCAATTCATCCTTGAGAAATGTCTCGTTGTCATCCTGATCAACAAAATCAAATCTGTCTCCCAAACCTTTCAACGAAAACGAAACTGTCGCGCATGTTTGTGACAGAAGAACGCTGTCCGATAAAAACGTTTTACCTGCAAGGAAATATGCTGTGATCACTGACAAGTGAGGTTGGGCATTGTCGTTATTGAGACATTTTCAAATAGGATGTTATTGATAAAGAAATCAATATAGATACCTGAGTCAATACTTTCTCGCAAAATTTTAAAGTTGGTATTACCCCAAAGAGAGACAACTACAATATCTATGAATTTGCGTTAAATTCTCAATCTTCAATCAGTTTGCTGATATCTATCATCTGTTGTAATCAATATCCAGTACTCTCAAATTAATATTGAGAGATTTTTCATAATAAAGTTGGTTCAATACGAAATGTATTATATACATAAATACAATAAGCTGCCAAATAATATGTTAATTTTTAATGCTTAGTAATTTTTTCAGTCTTGAAATGTAAATTTCTGTTAAATCCCTGTTAAATTTGAACTTTTATTGTGAATAATTAAATTAAATGCACAACAAATATCCTTTTTAGTTTATATCTGAAGTTCAATTATATATTTATTTTAATGAACTTATATATTACTTAACATTTACTTCACATAACAACTTTTTAAATTTTCTTTTATACTATAATGTTGAGAAAAGTTTATAAACAATAAATATTATACTGAAACATAAAAAAATGTGCAAATAGCTGTTCATAATTAATTTTATCTTTGCAGTTTTGTGTCTGGAACAATTTTATGTGTGTTAATTGTATCATTTTTACAACAATTACTAACATATTTATAAGGAACTCATTTATCAATAGGAGAAAATAGATGTGACTGTCGTGTTGGATACTTAAATATATTATTTAAAATTTGTTATTTTTTTGAGGTAATAAAAAGCGCTAACCGCTTTACTTATATGGAATAGAAGAGGTCACAAACGTTTTTATAAAATATACTACATTCTTGCTCTTTTTTGTGAAGCCTTAATCTTGCATAAACGTAAGGAAAATTAAAAATAATTATGCTCAAAGCAAATCAATAAAAGTTACTGTAGGTTTCAATTTAGAATTACAGATATTTAGAATTTTATTTGGAAGTACTAGAATATTTCAATTTAAGATTCTTGGATTCTAATGCCCCGTACATACACACAAGCGAGGCATTTACGCTCAAGCAAAAGATTAACAAGAATGGAAGAGAGAAAGGATTGCTCAATAAAACTAATCAATTTGCTTGTATTTATAATAAATTATAAATATAAAATTTATCATCAAAAGAAAACAGATTATTTGAAGTAGTAAAACGAAAAAACTCAAGTATACATTCAACAGTAACAGCTGATAAAGGTTAATTGGTGAGTTCATGAGATTGAAATTAGAGAACATGATAAAATAGTGAGAATTGGGATGACTATGTTGAAAGAGTTAATTGTTGAAACTCGACTGTCAAGTTTTGTGAGGATTGCTAAGTGTTGTGAGGAATAAATTTACAAGTATCAGAAGCATTAAGAAGACATTCTTATGATTAAATTATCACAAGAGCTTTGAAGACAACTTTTTCATTTTTATCAGCTATAGAAATGTGCTCATTTAATTTTCTGAAGAAATATATGTTTTTCTAAAATTCGACTAATAATCATAAAATACTTCCTTATTTGTCCGAGTTTTTGTCTATGTTAGAATACATTAGTGAGAATATGGAATATTTTTTGCTCAAATATTACATATAAATCTAATATATCCTCAGTTTTACATTATAACCTTTATTTTACACAATTTGTTAGAGTGAAAATTATTTTTAATTACACTGAATATGATTTTCCGTCCACTCTGAATAAAGTATTTAACAATAAATATAATATGACTCACCCTGGTCATCACCCATTATCCCAGCTTCATAAGCCACCTCAAAGGTGACTTTAGCTCCCTCATCAACTACAATATCTTTGAGTGGTTGAGTGATCTGCAGAAAAGATAGCTGCTGCTGTCCTCCTCCCCCCTCTCGAGTACCTCCATCCCAGCCAATAGCAGGGCTTCTCGCTGATTGGCTGGGTTTACTGGCTGTGACTGGAGTGATGAATGTGGTGTCAGCAGCCAATGTCTCCAGAGAGGCAACTGTCTCTTCAAAGCTAGATACAAGTGGATTAGCAGGTTTCGGTGGTGCTGTGCTTGAGATAGGGGCGGGTTGGGCGAGTCCGGAGGGCGCTGCAACTGTTGACGCTCCTGAAAGGTCATAGTAAAATTCCAAGAATAATATTGGAATTATTATTTGTTATTAGAACATCAGAATTATTTTCTTTAAATATAATTTAAATTCCACTGTTATTTTATAACATGCATTGTCAATATATACTGGTTTGTGTATTCGTATCTGAACATGCAAGTGGTTTGAAAGATATAATCTTATGATATATTGAATTTATTATGTACATATTCTACCCATAGATTTAGACTAGACAGACATAAGATTCCCCTTGATCATTCATTAAATTTAAATAATATTTTAGAATTGCATTATATATAAATAATATAATAATATTTAATTGTAGTGACCATCAATTGAAATAATGACATATCTAATTTAAAATCAATTGAAATTAAAGGTAATTTTTATTAAATATTAATACATAATTTATATCTCTGTACATTCTTATAATTACTCAGCTTTTTGATAAGGTATTGAATTTGCAACGTATATATGATGAATTTAAACCTAACATACTGCTTAAGTCATTTCATCTTTAATACATATAAACTCCACCTGGCAGGAGTGCTCACCATAGGGTTGTGGAAGCGATGTGGTAGCCAGTTTGGGCAGATCTTTGTCTCGAACTTGACGTCCCCGACGCAGCTGCTCCTCTAGTTCAGTCTTGAAGTCACGTCTTTGAGCCTTGGGCGACGCTGAAGCGGACTTTAGGTTGCGGTCCATGTTTAGTTCAGAAATCAGTCGGTTGCAGTCCTGCAGGAATTGTTGAATCGAGCTGTGTGCACCTTTCAATTCAAGTGTTTCGTCAAGACTCTTGCTGCAGTCCTGCAAGGATAATTGTTTATAGAGGAGCGTTTACCACGTTTCTTCTAATTGAATGCAAACATAGTCTTACAAATATTCTCGACCCCAAATATACACTGAGGTTAAAAGCTTTAAATAAAATAGAAATCGAGGGGACTTGAGGAAATAAATTTAAAGTAATATATATATATAATATAGATCGACTGTAATGATGTAATAGGTGATGCAATAGGTACTAATAAATACAATTGGATAAGCAACAACGGACTAATGAGTATAGTGAATCAATCTACGATTCAAATTATTTTAATTTTGGTTTATAATGTTGCATGCCATTTGTTAATAATGAACGAATTTACATTCTGATTTACATAAATATATAAACTACATTTTTGAATACTTATATAATCCGACTATTAATTTTATTTATACTTGTTTTTAAGAATATCATAATTATATATAAGTAATTATATTAGCAATTATTAAAATAAATATATATATGTATAGGTATATTGCATCGAAAATGTCAACATGTTGAAAAACTTAGAAGCTGATCTCTTTGATAAACAAAGCTGAGATATTGATACATTTGTAAAATATCTGACATTAATTTTAGACATAAAATTATTTTGCACGCTGCTTTTAATAAGTTTCTTTTATAATCGTTTTTGTTTTTGATGAGAATACCATCCATTTTAATATCATAAATATACAGAATGAAACAAGTGCGAAAGCCAATCTTGGTGTGCTTCTTTAGGAGGAGCGCTTCAATTAATAAGTAGTTCTAACTTTCCTAGTTATATCCTAATACATAATGTAAAATTACTCCTACCGAATTATAATTGTTGTGCTTAATTTTAATCTATGCTATTCTTTGATATTTCGATTTTGAATTATTATACATATATATTTATTGGAATAAATATTAAGATAAAATTGTGTTCTATATAACTTACTGTTTATATTTTTATAGATTTTAAATAAAACGACAATTTTAACAAGAATTAAAATATTAATAAGTTCATCTTAAGAACCATGAGGTATTAAATATCCGAAAAAGAACTTAATATTAAACCTAAACATCAGCATAGTTGTTCTTTTTCGTCAACAGATACACATTCCACTATACCAAACTTTCTAAAATAAGGGAGCAACTATATATAACATAAATAGATTAAAGTAAATAGTATCTCACACTAAACTGCGTGCAAAGACTAGACAGTCGGAATTCGAGTTTCTCTCGAGTTTCTCGACTCAACTCGTCTTGGTCTTGATTTCTCAAAGAGAGAATACGGTTCTGTAAAATCTGAAAGGAAAGGTGTAATACATTCTATTATATAAATGAAATTTGGTAATGTTATCTGATATATGTTTAATAAGTATGTCAACTGCCTACATATATTTCTTAGTATAAATAGAAGTTAAAAATAAATCGATACCAATATTATCATTTTATAGAAATTTGTGAAACAATGTTCAAATATTAACTCAAATATGTATATTTAAAAGGGTATTTCAGATGATTTTTTTATCTCCACATTTATTATTGTTTATAATATATTTATTATTTTTTTTATAAATATAATATATGTATCTATTTTATCACATATATAAATACATCAACGATTTACAATTTCATATAATAACATTCCGTAATCTGCATCAAAATAGAATATATTGTTACACTAAAATTTTAAGGTATTATTGAGTTATCAAAATTAATAAAATAAGTTCAAAACTTATATCGAACAAAATAATATTATTTTCAGATGTTCCAATTTTACCTTAATGATCGTTCGATAAGATAAATATTTAGAAAATATTACATAAATCTTTTAATAACCTCTACAATTATCTATAAAGAAGTGTTTTTACATTATACATGTTTTTACATTATATAAGTAATGAGGCCTATTTATAATATTGTGCACAAATTTATTAAAACTAATGTAATAATGATAAACAAATAATTATTGAAATAGTTACAAATCATAAAATTTGACAGTATGGGTTATAAGATTATTCTTTTTTATAATAAATAAATAAAAAGTAGTTATCCCTAATTTTAGAAAAAAAAATCGCCAAGAAGTTTAAAACGTAAATCTGTTGACACATGTTTTAGAGTTGTTTCATATAAAAAGTAATTATGACAATTTTCGAGCTAAAGAAAACTCAATGACTAAATCAAATTGTTTGCAATTGAAAGAATTGACTGAATAATTGGTGTAATCCTGTGTAAACAACGGATAATAATATATTAAATAAAAGTTGCATTTTAAAATTATGAAATAATCTTGTGAATAAATTATTAAATAATTTTTATTCATTTTATTTGTTAATTTATATTAAAAAACAAACAAAGTTAACGTAGAATATTACAAAATTATAACTATTTTGTTACATAAAACTACCAAACAACCAAATTACCAAATTACATATATGATGTTTTGTTAAATACTTAATATATATTGCAATATTTTATCTTCATCAGCAAATACCAATCTACAAAAGTTGCTTGTTAAATTTTTATTGATTTTGATCATTTAAATGCTCGCCATTATTTTTTACAATAATTCCTAAAAAAATTATATTAGATAAGCATTAAATAATATAATACGATTTATAAAAAAATTCAAATCCAAATGCAAAAAATCAACCTGAAGTACAGGAATTAATAAGGAATAATATTATATTAAATTAAATTATAATTAATTAAACAATACAAATTAATAAAGAATGTGGTTTAAAAGCAATTTAAAATTATTCATGCATAAATTATTCAACTTTACAGGATAAATATAAAAACAGAGAGTTAAAGTAACATTGATGTATATATATCAATTATTTAAAAAGTATAATAATTGTTTTTAGCATTAAAGTAAGACTAACAATACGAGTAAATTTAAAAATG
>JAYRBW010085805.1:0-22447 GCA_036023295.1 Invenusta paracnida
AACGATATTGACTGTGAGAATATATTCAAGGATATAGAAAGTGACGACGGTGGTGACGCTATTATTGATCTTCCGCCAGAAACAGGTGAAATCGATTATCAACTTCTTGATGAACAGTCATTGACATTCCAGGATGATGACGATGACATATTAGATGAAGCTAATGTTTTTACTCTCGATAACTCTGAGTCTGATAGTGACATATCATCTGATGACAGTGACATTGAGGCGCCTGGCCTTGAGGCATTTGAATCGAAGGATGGAACTCGGTGGTCGGGAATACGACAAGCTATGGGTCGACAACCTGCACGAAACATTTGTCGTTTTCGACAGGGATTTCACGTTGGAATGAATCCAAGGACCAGAAAGGAAGCTTTCGTATCTACGTTTGATGGGATAATTGAAGAGGCTGTGATTTATACAAATATTCAAGGCAGAAGAACAGCGTATGCCAATGATCTTACGTGGCATACAACTGATCGAGTTGAAATGGAAGCCTTTATAGGTCTTCATTTTCTAGCAGGTATGTATCTATCCGGGTCAAGATATTTTAACTAATAGTAATAAAATACTTAAGTAATATATGTATAGGTATATACATATATAATTTATTTATCAAATTAAATTAAATATTAATTATTTATTAATTTCTCCCGGAATATTTATTTATAAATTTCTCATAGAATATTTATTTCTAAAATTATAAATTCTACATTTCACTATCGATAACACGAATTAATTGTTCTCATTCTTTCCATAATATATATATACCTATATATATCGACAGAGCATAAATACAGGTGCCAGTGGACAGCGAGTTATCTGTCTTGCCACCCTATTTTTTATTCGAAACAATTTCGATATCCTTTACCTAAATATGAAGTTACCAGTATTAAATACTAATTAATCTTACTGACAAGTTTGATCATTTCACAATAGCTCTATATTATTTAATTATGGAAAGACTGAATATTTGATGATACAATTGATACATTTACATATTTTCGATTCTTCTTTCAGGGGTTAGCAAAGCTTATCATCGTCAGGCTCGGGAGCTGTGGAGTGAACGAGATGGTCTGCCGGCTTTCCGCGCAACTATGAGCTACGAAAGATTTGCGCAATTGAAAACGACTATACGATTTGATGATAAACTGCGTCGTGACAGAAATGATAAATTATCGCCTATAAGAAACGTTGTGAACATGTTCAATGATCGTTTGCAAAATAGTTATGTGCCAGGGCCCATGTTGACTGTGGACGAAATGCTGGTAGAATTTCATGGCAGAGTGAATTTCAAACAGTACATTCCATCCAAACCTGGGAAGTTTGGAATCAAGATATTCTGGTTGACAGAATCAAATTCTATTCCACTACGTTGTATTGTTTACACTGGGGCTAACACTCTGCAAAGTACTACTCCTGGGGATTCGTTTGGCGAACGGCTTGTGATGGAAATATCCAAAAATTATCAAAATGCTGGCCGAAATATCACAATGGATAATTTCTTTACAGGATTTCCATTAGCCGACCGTTTGATGAATGCTAATACTACACTCGTTGGAACTGTCAGAAACAACAAAAGGGGAATACCGCATGTTTCAAAATCTACGGACAATCGACAGAAGGGTGATGCTAAACATTACTACAATGATGAGAAAACGTTATGCAGCTTTTGGGACAAAGGTACTACTCCCGTTCTTATTCTCTCTACAATGCACAGCCACCAGCAATTGAACAGTGACCCTGGGGAGAAACCAGAAATCGTCAAAACATACAACGAAACAAAAAGTGGCGTTGACAATCTTGATAAATTGGTCCGGGGTTTCAGAAGCAAACGAAAATGTCGCCGATGGCCATATGGAATTTTCTTCACATTGAGTGATGTTGCTGTTGTCTTTGGGTGCAATATGATGGAAGAAGACCACTTCAATTTCAAACGGGAATTATCTTACGAATTAATTTTGCCGTTGGTTCAACGCCGGTTGATGAAGCCAAGACTTCGGGATTCTGTTGTGCGATCCATGAAACTTATCGGCGTGAACAAAACTGCTTCTGCAGAACTTCCGCAGATGACCGGGAGTGCTCAAGGACGCTGCAAACATTGCGCACGAGGTCTTGATAAAAAGACCAAAACCAAATGTTGCCGCTGCCATTCATTTATCTGTACAGTGCACCAGAGTCGAGTGTGCCCAACATGCGTTTGAACAATTGTTTTCTTGTGTCCATATATTTGTTATCTGAGTACTGAAGAAACAATCACGTACAACTATATTTTTTAATTATATATTGTGTTATGAACATATATTATACTGTTATTTGGTCGATGGTTGTTGTATATCACTTTTCATTCAACGATTTTTATGTAATATGAGTATATAAATATGATAAACTTCAATTATAACTAATTTTACAATAAAATATATAAAACGAGTACTGAAAATAACAGACTGTAATAATTATAATCCACGCCGTAGTTAGTTAATTACATTATACGTGTATTAAAATACATATTTAAAGTCTATTTATAATGTAAATACTTACAGTAATGTAAAAATCTATATATAACAAATGCATATTAGCTTATATTTAAAATCATGTATTGGGGTGCTATAGCACCCCAGAACGTACAAATCCTAGTAAAATTGTGAACGTACACGAACCGTTAAGCCGTCATTATCTAATATTCTTTCGGGTTGTTTCCTCGTTGTTATTTACGCATACGGACAACTAAATGAAATATATTATTATACTACTTCTTAGTAATATAATATACATTTCAATAATACAGATAATATGCATGTAATACAACAAATTAATGAATTGAAATAATTCCGTTGTTCTCGGTTATTTATTTTATTTTTTATTTGATCTACTAAATATTTAATTAAAATGACTTCAAATTTGATTTAATTTGCACTTTTATTTAAAAAAATGTATTTCGTTTTAAACATTTTAAATAATATGTGAAAATAAATATATTAATATTGTTCTGTAAATGTAAAATTCGTATGACACCAATTTCATATAGGTTGGCTTTCTTTTTTATTCGCAACCACAGTAATATACGTATTGTTGAATATCTATATTTGTTGGATATTATCTACATATTATTTTTTTAAATAATAGTTTAAAAATTGGACTGCAGTACGAGTATATCAAACTTCTGTAAAACGTAAAATGTTTATTTGTATACGATGTTAAATGTATATTTCCTTCATTTTTGTGATAGAGGTGACAATTGTTCGTCGGTTCTGCACCAGTGATGCCATTGATAAGTGCGTCTACTACGATGGTATTGCCAGTAACACCGAGATATGCGTCTGCTCGGGCCACAACTGTAACTATGGCAACCCGACTCTCACACAGTTGGGTTACCCTGTCATGATCTCAATGGCTGCTCTGATCGCTACTTGCATCATGTGAAAGCGCTGGGATACACGTTCATAATTTCTGGTCATCATGTGTAGCTATTGGTAGTGTAATATGTATAGCGGAATTCTAACGTCTGTTATATACCATATATATTATTGAATTTACTTATTTAGGTGAAAAAAAACTGTAAGTGTTGCTGTTGTATTTAAAACAATAAATAATGTTATGCTAATTGATTTGCTCATGCTTTATCAAATGTATAAGCATTTACATGTTTTAATATATAGATTATTCTTTGTTATTTATAGATATTATAAGTAAAAATTTATTTTGCTATGGTATTTTACTGAGTAATTATTTATTCGCAGTATTCAATTTACATTATGTAGACTTGGTATATCTAACTATCAATGTCTGTGTTTGGACTCTATTTGATTTATTTAATCTAATACGGTATCTGTATACGTATAATGCTATTCATTTTTGTGCTTTTATTTTTTCAGTGTGAATTAGTATAATTTAATTCGTAATAAAATTGTAATATGTAATTATGTTTTTACTTAATTTTACTGTTTTTGTGCAAGGTGATTTCTAAATCAACAATTTAGAAGTATTGTGCTCATTATACATATATTTGTTGTCTGTTTTTTTAAATAGCCTATTGAATACATATTTAAAATAATACAGATCAACTGATTTAAAAAATTAAATGAAAACAGATGCTTTTAGTGCGTTTTGCAGAATTTTTTCTGCCTCTTGAATTATTGTATAATAAATTACAATCAGGAGGGGAAAAATATAAAGAATTTTTACATAATAAGAATTATAGTAAATAGAATTCAATATATGTACATATATAGATAAAATCCAAATTATTCATTTCATCAAATATATGTATATTATGTAGAATATAAATTGCTAATGATAAATGATATAACCACTGGTCTAGGGATACAGAAACTATACGAGCTAGGACAGTAGAACAGATGAAGACAATAGGACAGTAGAACAGGCTATGATGCAATTGAGTAATAAATTTAGGCTTAATGTATTTAATGTGAAAAACTTAGATAATCTTATTTTCAAAGCCGTGATTCGAGAAGCCCTTGAATTCATTCACTATAGTGCTTCAATTTATGCGCTAAACATAGACATTCAATAGTATACTATACTCACTCTATTTTTTAGATATTGGATCGTATATTGGCAGGGGTATAGAGTAGGGATACCTCATTCATGTATTCATTACTCTATGGGCAGGGGTGGCCCCCAGAAAATTTGTCGTGGGGGGGGGGGCACATCATGAAGAGCTCGATCTAAAAGCACAAGAACTCTTTCATATTACAATTAATAGTTTTAGGCGTCGTCGGGCAGAACGAAATTTCCGCTATCTTTTCTAAGTTGGAATCAAAAGAATTAATTTTACATTAGATTTATTTATTGAAACATATACTATGACATTGGGCAATAGTGTATACAATGTATATAATGTACCATTGAATCATACTATCTGAATTGTTGGTCTTCTCTAACTGTCATAATGTTAAATTTACTCATAACTATGACACATAACATATTATAAATTGATCAAATAGAAAAATGTGTTACAAAAACTCTTCCAATATAAAATATCGCATTCATTTTCTAAAAATTCAGTTGGGAGCATTTGCAAAATAAATAAAACTAACCTAGTTCTGTAAAATATTAACAAGTTCCAAACGCCTAGGGTGGCTTTTGCCAAAGTTTGTCACTAATGTTTCTAAATCAATGCTAATATTTCGATATATGAACATGTGCGCCAGTACAGACAAGCGATCCTATAGCTCATTGCTGATCAGAAATAGTTTTTGAGAAGACGGAGCTTTGAAAATGATCGTTCACATTCACAGCTTGTAACCGGAATTATAGCAGCAATGCGGAGGAGATGATGAATATTAGGATACATTTGATGGGGACACATTTTTAAAGTATAGTTTCTATAAAGTATCCGCGATATTGTTATCAGTAAAATGTTTTCATTTGGTGTCCCAATACTGCAGTTCCGTCTCGAGTGTGCAGGGTGATGGGATATCATTGTGCAAACGCATAAACTCTATCACTTTTTCTTTCACCAATCTTTCACAAATGCAACTTTACTAACTTTAACCAACGATTCAGCGACAGATTAAAAAAACGTAAGAAATATTGTTTTTGCTATTTCAACAAATCAGAGGACAAACTTAAATTACGTTTATATATTGAGCAATCTGAATCACTCGCTGGGGCATATTTTAAAGAAAACGAATCAGTCGCTGGACCACTTAAAGCAAATTGAATCCGTCGCTAGCAATCTGAATCGCTGGCTAGCCATCTAAATCGCTCGCGGGGTCATATAATGGAAAACGAATCCGTTGCTGGACCATATGAAGCAAATTGAATCCGTCGCTAGCCATCTAAATCGCTCGCTGATTCATATAAAACAGAACGAATCAGTCGCTGGACCATATGAAGCAAATTGAATCCGTCGCTAGCAATCTGAATCGCTCGCTGGGCCATATAAAACAAAACGAATCAGTCGTTGGACAATAAAAAATAAATTGAATCCGTCGCTAGCAATCTGAATTGCTCGCTGGGCCATATAAAGCCAAACGAATCAGTCGCTGGACCATATGAAGTAAATTGAATCAGACGCTAGCAATCTGAATCGCTCGCGGGGCCATATAAAGCAAAACGAATCTGTTGTCCAGTGACTGATTTGTTTTACATTATATGGCACAGCGAGCGATTCATATTGCTAGCGACGGATTCAATTTTCATTTTTTATGGTCTAGTGATAGGTTCGTTGTACTTTATATGGCCCAGCGAGCGATTCAGATTGCAAACGACGGATTCAATTTGCTTCATATGGTCCAACGATTGATTCGTTTTGCTTTATATGGCCCAGCGAGCGATTCAGATTGCTAAATATTTAAATTTAAAATTTAAATTAAGTTATCCATTGATTTGTTTAAATAACAATAAAAATATTTATTATATTTTTTTAATCTGTCGCTGAATCGCTCATTAAAGTTAGGTACCAAGGCAAGGGCTCGAACTGTAATATGCTGCATCTTGGAAAATCGACTTTTCATTTCACTTTTCATTTCATTAATTTGCTGACAATAACGATAAATTAGGTTCATTTTAGATTCATTTCATGTTTTATTTAGTTCAAGTTTTGTTTGTTTAATGTTATATTAAGTTAAAGTTGTTTTGTAATCTTTAATGTTATTGTTCTTAGTTTGTTTGAATTAATTTTAATTACGTTGCAGTTGATTTGTTTATTTGGTTGTTTGTTTGATTTTATGTTAAATTAAATTAGTTTTTTTGTGATGGTAATCTTCATTAGGGTGGGGGGAACGTGCCCGTGAGGCCTCTGCGGCCGCCCCTGATTGATATATATTATTTTATATATAACTACCAAATTATCTTCACTTTATATTAATGGATAAATAACCACAAATTAGATTTTTAATTGTTTTAATTTTATTTCGCTCTTCATATAACGACGTAGGTACCAGCATTATATTTATAATGTATAAGTAATATATTATTATAGCATTCAAAATTAATGTATAATGTTACAGAAAAAAGTTTTATTTGCATATTTCTAGGTTATATTCGCATCTAAATTTCTCAGTCAAAAATGTATGTGTGCGCATCTGAGGATGAATAACATTCGATTTATTACCCTCCGCAGTTTACAGTATTTCGTACATGAATTTTTTTAATTAAAACTAATTTAAAATTACAAATACAGATTAAATTCCAAAATAAAGATATAAAAATTGATATTTATGCGCCGTTATTCATTACCTTTAGACCATGGAACCAAAATATATAACGCTACAGAGTTTGATCTTTAATTTATCCAAATCATCTGTTGATTTCTGTATGGGATAATTGTATGAATGAAGGAATATTGTATAAGATGAAAACTCCCGAATATTACGTGAAGGCGTTCGCGTGCATTCAAAGATTAGTCTTCGATAATATAACATAATATTATCTTCTACCTTTATAGCTGTTTATCGGCTGCTTCTTTTACTATAGCTGCAATTGCATAGAACAGTTTTTAGCAGAAGTTGCAAGCTTTATTATAATATATGTGGATAGTACAATTCTATATAATGTATCAATTGTTGTATAGCGAGAGCTAATAATTTAGTTTAACAGACGGCGACTATAACACCTCCCCGCCCACAAAACGATGCTCTAGGCTACATTTCTTTTTAGCTTCGTTCAAAGCTCTCAGTCTCAGTCTAAATACACGATATGTTGTTTGTGTTGAAATAGCTCGGCGCCATCTGTTGATCAACTTGTTCACTCAGGAGTTCTGCTCAAAGGCGACATTCTATGCGACACTGGACAGTAAACGATGATCTCCTATAATCTCTCTAACGACTCCCCTTTTCAATTCCCTCATCCCTACATCTGCAAAATAAAGCTGACTTTGGCGTTATAGTTTAGTGTAGTAAGCATTGTTATACTCTATATAATTTGATCCGGTGATTGTAGATGGTTTTGATACACAAATGTTAGCAATGTTATACTGGCTTAACGTCTTGTTATTTTATGCTTCCGTGTCATGTATGGAGGTATTTCGTCCGCCGTATGCCAAATGCATTTGACAAATTGTTAACTCGAAACTTGTTCCCTGATTCTTATCTCTTCCTCTACAGCTTCACCTCTCCTTTTTATTTAATACCTCTAATTTCTAGCTGGCTGATTGCATGTTAACAGAGCCGATATCTGAATGACTCTCTCAATTCAATAATAGGGTTGTTTCGTTGATTATTAGTTCATGAAACAGAGAAATGTTACTTATTAACACGAATTATTTGTTGCCATAATATAGTCTGCATTATACGTATATGAGAAGTCGATTTCAGTGTGACAAATTCAGGAAATGGGGGTGTACCCCGAAAATGTGAGTTTATCCTCGCGGAATAATTGAATTATTAAAAATATACTATTAAACCCCAATTGATTATATTATTTATATATAATGGATAAAACTTGTTAACTAACTGATACTATATGTTGACTTTTTCACTTTTTTTTGACTGTCATGAAAAAATGTGAAAGTTAATGACCATAAGACACCCCTATAACATTCAAATTGACCTTGACTGTAGAGAGAGAAATTGTATTAAAAGTTTTCCGCTTCCATAGTTTTATAGACAACTTAATTGAGACAAAACATATCGTGTTATAATATGTGTAGAGTTCACCTTTTTGCAAGTATATCGTATAAAATTATTTATTTATTATAAACACATTTCAAGGTATCTTTAAGGTATATGGCCATATACTGAAATGATTTTTAAATCTGATTTAAAAGAAATTATTCTTTATAATTCATATTTTAAGCTTTTTTTCCTATTTGTATAGTTGTAAAGGCTGATAACCACACATCTCAATGAATTTTAAATTTATGTTAATATTATTATATAGATTTTACGATCCGCGCATTTTCTAAAAAAAATACAGATAGAAAATTTAATAATAAATAGTACGAAGTTATAAAATAATACTATTGTTTTATTAAGATTTTACATTTTAATGTGTGGCATTTTCATTGAATAAGTGTATATATTTGTATATCGAAATATCTATCTCGATTACTTTATAAATGAAGCTGACTATATATGTGTTTATAATTAAGAAATAAGATGATTTCTAAAAGTGACTTCCATTATACATCATATATATTTGAATACTTTAGTTATTATGTACTATATATGAAAAATAATTTGTTCCAAATAAGGCAATTGGCCACAATTATTACATAGTCTGTTGCTAACATTTTAGAAACTTCTAATATAATTCTAAAATCATTATACATATATATTAAAATATTGTTACACACTGGGTAGCATATTATTTATATTTCCATATTTTGTATACAAGATGTAATTAAACAAATTCTTAGATATTATATTATTCATAAATATAAGTAAATATAATGCACAATATGCTATCACAGGGTTCCAACTGAAATGTTTTAAAACCTTTATCGTTTTAAAAATGTTTTCACCAATGTATTTATTTTATCACCAATAGATTTGGAATTTAAAACCTTATAGCATTTCTATCACAAAATGAGTGTATTTATTATATACATATACTAACATATGTATATTTATTAATATGTATATTAATTCATTTCGCGATTCTTTTTATGAATAATGATCGAGAAGTTGCTCAATATCTTTTATCAACATTCGTATCTACAAACGCATATCAGATACAATCGTATCTAATTCTCCTTACTCAGTCAACAAAGAAGAAACGGAACGTATATTCTATACCCTCAACTCCCACCATCAAAACATCCAACTTGAGTACCCGGCTGACATTACTCGACTACAAAGTTACAACTAATAACGAAGACGGAACAATTGCGTGTGAATTTTATCAAACGAAGGTCAATTATAAGAAACCCCTTTTCTTAATGTTTAATTCCGCACTCCCAATACCTCAACCATCACAATATTCTAAATAATGAAACGAAAAGACGTGAACACAGTTGCAGAAAACATCATATCATGGATTTTAAAGAAAACATGCGACGCAATGAATACCCGGACGATTTTCTTGATAAGAATAATCTTCGAGCTCGTAACAACGCACAACCACAACCACAACCATACAATCAAATTTAAAAATCCCTGTATTCCGAATTCCTTTTCATTATAGCGAGCCCTTTTCTTCGATTAGAGAGAATTATCTCAATAGTCCGATAAGTTCGGTACACCAACACTATCAAATATACAAATCTGACATGGAAGTCAAGATTCTGGAGAAAGAAAGAGACATGTTGAAACTTAGATTCAAGAATGCTCTGGTGATAGAGCGCATCAACCCTGCCACGATCAATTCCCTGCCATGATCAACAACCGACAAGAACGGAATGAATTGAGATACCTAATCTTCTAACCCGCGCATTGTTACCCCCATAGAGGACTAATGTATACCTCCTTACTCTATGGTTATTTCTGTATATATTTTTTCACTTAGTTATTCTATATGATATATTTTCTATTAACATTTTTCTGTAGAGACTTGTAACATTTTGAAATATCTTAATCATGTTATGTACTATATTTAAATACGTTTTATGTTGTATTACTATATAAATTGTAACATTTTTAGTAAAGGAGTCAAAAGTATAAGATAACATTTGACAAAACATTGGAGGGCCTTGAAAGTATAAGTTATAGTCTAGTCAAGAATATAGAAGTCATTAGATTAGAAGAAAGAGACACACTGATTGATTGTCATCTATTCATATCGTTCATTTTATTAAAGCACAAAAAGAATATATGAGTTATATATTATATAAATTAGGAATACCTGCTATAAACATGGATATATATAAACTTCAGAATTGCTTCTTTGATATATTTATCGATTAAAAGGTTTTAAGACCATTGTGATTCTCAGTGTATCATAACAATACCTGTCTTGAATAATAAATGTTAACTATATTCTTATTTGTATTTAAATCAAAAGAATTGAATTAATTGTATTTCGCTCAAATTATTAACTCAAATAAACAAAAAATGACAAACGACAAACGACAAAGAACTAAAATAAAAACCACAGACATATATATTTGAAATCTAGGTTTTTGTTATTGAGTAATATATTATTAGATATATTTGTGTAATTCATGTTAATACCAACTTGAGTTAACCATACATCTAGTTTAAAAAAAATATTTATCTATTGAATTAGTAATTTTTATGCAGTTATTTAAATTATAGAAATAATAATTTTTGACAGACTCAATTATTTGATTTTGTCAAATAAATAAAACACACAATTTGAAAAATTCTATTACATAGATCCTTTTACCCTAAACAATTAACTGACCTGTCACTTAAAAAAATACAATACATAAGTGAAATTTTTATTTATTTTTTAGATAAATTTTCTGCTGCATATGGCTGTTCAAATAAGAACATTGCACATACAATTAACATGTTATAATATTGATAGTAAAGTATTGAGCAAAAGTATTACAAGACTTAATTGTTTTAATTTGAATTATACACAACTTTTATATAATAACATTTATGAGTTTTGTGAATTTTTTAAAGGTGGAATAATGAATAAAATACGAAACTTTCAACAAAGATAACAGAGTGACAATTCTTGCCATTCTTACTCGGTGATCCTATCTATAGTGGGTATATATACGTTATTGAAATAAATCTCTTAAATGTCAACTAAGATTTATAGGATAGGTATTTGATTATATCATTAGTATAGTTAGGTATACTTCTGAATATATACTACTTGGAATATAAATAGTCGAATTAAAATAATTTATGCTTATAACATAAAGTATAGAAAATCAGAGAGTGATATCCTATAATGTATATTGGAATATATAACTTATCTAATTAATACAAAATTTATTCTGTAAAAAAAAATTTATGGATAAAAAAAATTAAATGGTAATGAATAAATATCAACGATACCTGAAAAATGTAAATTATAGAAGAATAAAATAAACAACTCAATTTTAAATCATAATATATAGGCATGAATATATAAGAATTTTATTCTATGAAAATGCAAGACTGGTACAAAATGAGTTGATATATTATAAGAATGACAAGTGAAGAATAAATAAGTTACTAATAAATTATATAAGGAGAAATCTTAGTTTCTAACAATTTATAAATATTCGTATCTCATAAAAGGTGATTTAAAAGGTCGTTAAGTCCCCCCCTTTCTTGTAAACGTATTAAGCCTCTTTGCGAAACAAACACCCCACAATGTAGCTAATTGCCCCAACTAAACAGGACCTGGGGGTCAAATTATATATCTCCTGGGCCGTATTTTATTTAACTTTTCTGCATCGAGAAGTCACCACCTGTTCTGGAATTTAACTCCATGTGGTCACTGTTGATCGTGCGTGGCAGAGATGACTTCCCACAAATCTGGAGAAATCTATCTGCAAACTGCTGTTAGACTCCGAAGCTATAAAACATAATTTCTCTGCTCTCTTCGTGTATATATGTATAGGTAATAAGAGCTGTAATGATGAGCAATGGGGGGATTGTATAAACGGTCATCATTTCATTGTCCATCTACAGACTTACTATTACAAACTCGGCATCCTTTGGCTCTGGAATCCTTTTCTGATGATTGAGCGCAAGTCACACGACGTTGACAAGTTATATAATGGGATACCTGTAATCTATAGATATAAAAACGACTTTTTCAATGACGGTAAACTGCGAAGTTTGTACCATTCGTTTGATGCTTTGGTTTGCAGAATCTTTGGGATAGTTATTAATTATATTTTCCTCCTTATTGTTATTCCGTTTCTTATATAATACGAACTTTATACTAAGTCACTTTATACTCTAATGCGAAAACGGCTTGCAATATTTTACTTTTAGTATTAAATAATATAGAGCATCGTATAGTTCGTATATATATATTAGCCAGATGGGAATGTCATAAGTGAAGATATTATTAAAGATGAAGGAATGGTCACTAGTTGCCACGCGAGCAAGATCAATCCAGAATAAAATGGGAGGTTCCAAAGATGATCTAACAAGTGCACGACTATATATAGACAACTTGGGATCTAAAATATATATTGAACCCGAAGGTAGTGCTGTCAGGTTGTTTGTATATTAAGCTGTATTCATGTGGTTCAAAGAGTTCCCTCAAGATTGAGTCCGTTAGTGGGTCATTTATGGACTGTGACAGCCGACCATTATTTATATTTGAAAGAAATTTGAGAAATCTGGGCGGTCCGTAATCACCTCTACAGTTAGGTACTAAATATGATAAATTTGAGTTCTTGTAATCTTTTGATGTGAAGGCGTATCAGGTTTGACACTGTCTGTGTATTCAGTGTGGTGTAAATTCAACCATCAATGCATAGTTACTATCTAATTGAAATTATATATAATAATTTGGATTTATTTGGATCTGGTAAATTTATCAAAAATATCAGGCAAATATTTATCACATTTGTACATAAAATTACAAGTGAAAAAATTATTTTAAATACAAATATACTGAATTAGAATGAAATATCGTATATGTATATTATTTTGAATTCTATTATAAAATTGATTTTTTTACCGGAGAGAGTGAATTATCTATTTCTATGGTATGTACACTCTTATGCAAAAGGGTAGAAATGAGGGTAGAAACGTAGGCATAGACTTTTAGGTCGAAATAGCAACCCCTAAAGGTTGAAACGTATAAGACGCTGGGTATAGAAAAGTAGTCGATTTCTTTATTGAAGAAAAAAATACAAAGTTATATCTTCAATAAAATTAAATATTTTGAAATATCAAATCTTTGTTGGATTTTAAAAGTTATATATAATAATTGATAGAATATTGGGCCTCTCTTGGCAGCATTGGATTAAATAAAAAGAATATGAAAATACATTAGGTACATGAATTATAGGACTATAAGTCGAAATATTTGCAATAAATTATTTTACCGCAGCAAGTACTATAAGTGCTTTTATCTTTATTAATTAATTAATGCTTTTCTGTTTAATAAAATAAACACAAATATCGCTTATATAGATAGTTATATTATGCTATAACTGTTGTCATGGTATCATATACATATAATGCACAGAGTATATATGAAATAGACTCTTTCTTTAAACTCTTATTAATTTCACATTGTAAATTTTATTGACAGAAAATTTTGTTATTTATAAATAAATCTTTTTATTTCATTAAAATATCTATAAATGAGGCATACTCTATGAAATGAGGTATCATAGGTATATAAAATGGTATAAAATATTCATTGTAAATTATTTTCAACGCTTAAGGTTATTTTTCAAGTATTTTCAAGTACCTGCATTTTCTGAGAATTTTCAAATATGTCATTTATACTTAAAACTATTTAATTAAGTTCGCTTTTTAATTGATATTAAAATTAAAACATATATATATATATATTAAGGCTTTTGGAATAATTGAAATCAACATACAATTATATAGAGTTTAAACTCTATCTATAATGTCAATACTATATATATGCATATGTATGTTGGGTATAACTGTTTGTGCATCTATATTATAGAGTTCGTGAAACGTATATTCTTATAATATTCTTTATTATAACTAGAAAAATAATAATAATAATAAAAAATTATTGCTAGAAATATTCGTAGCAACGTTTCAAACAGTGGTACAGTCCAGATTCACAGGGGCGCCATTTTTACACAAAATGTAAAACAAAAATACCTACTGCCAGAAAGGCATTTATTCTACTGCCGGAATTATAGTTGCAGCATTTTAGTTCACATACAATTAATTGTCCTAATATTGCTATATATGTATATACCTAGTCTTATGGCAAATAAATAAATGAAAAGTAGTTACTATAAACATATGATACTTTTAATGCTTATATAAAAGTATTTGTATTATTTTCATTGAAAGGTAAATACAGTAATTATTATATATGGGTAATGTGGGATGATGCGACATTGTTTTCTTATATAGTCAATCAAAATTTTCCCAAAATTGTTTTGCTTTGCTTTACTTTGGCATATAGGTATCATTATAATTATAGTATATAATGTGTCTGACTGAGGGGAGTTTTTAAAGTGGCGCGTTACAGGCCTGGCATTTTAGGAATATTTACATCCAATTATATATTAGATACCTATAATGCTATATGAGATTATACCGAAAAAAAAATTAATAATCAACTTACAATTATTAATATTAATATTAGTTATATATAATTTATTTTATTATACTTTGTTCAATTTTCATAATATATACCTATGTATGTGATACATCTATATGGCTATAATATACGTTAAATATCAATAACTATTTCAAAGTGATAAACGACCAATATACTATTAAGAATATTTATTGAAAGTGTGAACAATAATTTGGCACAATTTAAAACATTAAATACATTTTCGTTAAGTATATTTCAGTATAGATACTTGAGACTATAGAGTCTCAGTTGTATCACCCTAATCTCAATCATAATTTATTTAATTCTAACTCGTCTTTCATTTAAAATGGTATAAATAATTTATGGTCCTTATGCACACTGGTTTATGTTTAGTTATGTCTTGTATAAACACACTAATGCATGGCGTCACAAATTTTGCTTGCCTGATGATGATGTTTGTTGCAGCTAAACACGACTGTTGCTATAAATAAATGTTATTTTTACTAACTTTATTTTTTTTATTTTGCAAATGAATCAAATCCGTTACTCAGTTATATACAAAAATAAAATATAATAATTTTCAATAAACTACAGCTTAATTAAGTAACGATGTACCTACATATAATGTATGATTATAGGTATAGGTATGTAAAAAACAATAGAAAGTTAATAATATATAACATTTCCTTTCTAGAATCAATCATTATATTTAAAAAATTATATTTTTGAATAGCTTAGTTATATAAATATGTAGATAACATTTTATATGAATAATATATTTGATATCTAAATTAGAATAATGAAATGATCATTTATACTCATTGACACATATCGTGTCAATTAATGAAAACATTGGTGTTAAATTACATTGAATATACTTCTACACATGCGGGCTTCAACGTTTGACATCTGCTCCGCGATAAAATAAAAAAAGAAGTTAGTATTCATGCCATTTCAAATATGTGTTATATATCGGATACACTTTAAGTAGTATATCTTCTTGTCAAATAAAATCGTTAGCGTGCGCAGATTAGTCTTTATTGCCACTGTCGGCAGTGAAGCATTTCTTGATGAGACGCCAGTGAGATCACCCGCTTTGTAGCGAGCTTTCTTATAGGGAAATCGGCCAGACAAAACACGCCAGATAACATGACTGAGATTTCAGTTTAATAGGGCTTAATTTGTTCACAGGTGGGGGTCTATTGAGGCGACGTGCACGCTCCAGCAGATACCTCATGTCAGCCCGTCGACTCAGTCTCCCAGGAGAAGAAAAATGGCCTCATAAAACTCAATGCAGCGTGCGGAGGGCTTTCGCAATGGATACGTAGGTTTCAGTTGATGGGAGCTGGTGATTGGTCAATATCATTGAGTTCAGTAAGTCAAAGGAGGAAATACAAGGGAAGCAACACCGGGCAAATTAGGGCTGTTAACGCCAGATTGAACTTGGTTGCCTGGTTTGCATAAATTTAATATTCCGTGTTGACATCGCACCAACTGACTCGAAGAGAGTGAAGATTTATCGCGCGAGAAAATTGTCACCATATTTTGGCTCCAGAGTTGTGTGGAAAGCTGAAATCACTTCCGACTTCTAACACAATAAAATCAAAGCGGGGGGTAAAGGACCGCGTATAACAAAACATTGAAAACTTAATTTGACTCCTGTAGAACTGAAAGTCTATACATACACATTACTGACACAAATTTCCTCAAACTGATGCAAGTCGAGCGAAAGTTAAACAACACAGCAATGCTCCGCCGTCACCAGCCTGAGACAACGGGACTTGTCTTCCACCACGATGTCACCCAGGAAGAGTTAATCGATGTTGACAACAGTTTCACCGACGATTCATCCACTGAAAGTCATTTTCATTTCAACCAGCGACAGTCATCACCAATTCCCTACTACAGAAAGACCCTGTCGTCAACTCTCGCTGGTGGTGACTCTGGGAGAAGTGAAGGTAATGGGCTGAGCAGCTCCAGATCGACTGGGAGGAAGTTGTCAAGTGGATCGTCTGGGAGCGGTGGGGGTCGGGGTACTCGTCGAAAAGTTCTTGCGGAGAGAAACTCAAGTGAGGCGGAGGTCCAGAAAATCCGACTCAAAGTGAACAGTAGAGAGAGGATGCGGATGCATGATCTAAACTCAGCGATGGACGGACTCAGGTGAGTCTTATATGTATGAACACATAATTTGGCGGTTTATATAAAAATTTATAAAATTTAAGGGCTTGCCTGGAAATTGTTTTCAAAATAGTTCGGAAAAAAATAGAAAAAATATAGTACACCATATTTCATTATTGCTAGGCATAATTAATATGTATTATTGAAATTGTTTTGCTTTGTGTCTATATCTGAATAACTCAATAAAAAAACTAATTTAGAACATTACAAATTTAAGTTAAAATCGTCATAATTAACATAATATAAAATAGCAAAATATTGAGAAGAAACAGTTAGACGAGTTTTGTGAGAATTATCGTCACTAACAGCAACCAAAGTGAATATATTTAATAAACATAATTATACAGAATATATTTATATACATAATGAGAAACTAATATACAGTTCAGTTGAACAGGCTTGTTTCGCAATTGGATTACAAAACATCTGTTTTAATCCATAAAAAATATGCAACAATTATAGCTTTTTACGGTATATATAAAGGTAGACCATATTTAATTGTTTTTTACTATTATAGATCTTATAGGACATTTTTTGTTTTCTATGATTTTTGCAGATAGAGTCGACTTCCAAGATCAATACCTAATTGCATTTTATAATAAATCCTCTAAACACGAAGAAATTTACAGTTTCAATGCTAATAATAAATAAACTTTATAATTTTGAATTGCATACGACAAACAAATTTCGAGGTAAAATAAACTTATGAGCGTATAATTACTATTCGTTAACGATTATTCATGTTTTATTAAACAATACGTATTACTTCTATATTTTCTTGAATCCTTTAATATAAAAATATCAATAATTTATATTTAGTAATAGTATAACTCATAGCTTGAAAATGAAACAATAAATGTTAAATAAATAAAAAATGTAATAATGGAATAATTTTGGAAATTGATTGAAATTTAATTTCCCTTTTTTAGATCGGTAATGCCCTACGCTCACAGCCCCTCGGTGAGAAAACTCTCCAAGATTGCTACTCTTCTCCTCGCCAAGAACTACATCCTCATGTTGACCACGAATCTCGAGCAACTGCGCAACATTCTCCAGGACGGTGCCGCCCTCTCTCCTAACACTACTACTCCTGGTACCAATGCCGGACTGGCCAGAATACCCGCTTCTTGTAGTCCCCTCGAGTCTCTTCTAAACACCAGGTCCAGTGGTGTCCGACACCCCTCACAACAAGCGTCATCATCTCTCATCAACACTCCCAGTGTTACACCCCCTCAGCCCCCTTCTCAACAGCTCGATAGTTTTGGAGTCGGCAGTTATCTGTCGCATCCTCCGGCCACCACAAATTTTCAAGCATCGTCAACATCAAACCCCGTTGTTGGATACAATGGTGGACCTTCACCAATGATTAATCCTTTTCTCCCGTTAGCTCCTTCGCTGTTTCAACAGGTGAAATCACCTGGTTTCCGCGCAAATGATAGCCATGGTATCCTACAGTTACCAAATTTAGCGTCCCCTTCGTCTTTTACTCCTAGTTCTATCTTTCATTCCATACCGACGGACTACTGCACTGTTAAACATAATCCGAAGAAGTGAAGTGTTTGTTTTTTGATATTTTTATCTTGTGTGTTGCTAAAACATACAAAAGAAACTCACAGCATTATTCCTATCTATATAAGATGAGAATAATTCAATGTCTATTAAATGTAGTTTGCTAATACATTTTTATAAAGATTTTAATCAATCGCTTTACTATTTTGTTATGTTAGATAAATATTGATCATATGTTTATTTATATTTCTATATATGTACATTCTGCAACTGTTTCTATATGAAAACTATATTGTATACTAAAAATACAGCAGTTTTATGCACAGATGATTATTTAAATCGTATAATATACACATATACATATACACCGTTTCTTTATTTTCAATATATTTTATTCGAAAGTGTACTTAACATTATAACATTATGATATGTATTGTTATATTTTTATTATAATTGCATGTGTGCTTACAGTGTATTATCTTTATGCATTATAGTTTAATTATTCCAAGACATATTATGCTTCCAATAAACGCATATGTATATAATACATATAATTAGAGTTCTGATATAAATCATATACGTTGCGAATTTCATCATGTTCAATTTGAGTAAACTATTTTTGTAAATTTTTTATTATTTTTTAGTTAAATTTTAAGTATTTAGAAATGACCAAAATCATAGTAGCATAAGTATTTTATTTCATTCGTTTAAATCATTTCTATGAAATTCTTTATGAAAATACTTTTAATATATACGTAAAGAGTTATATGTATATACTTTCAAGTTGGTAAACTCACTTACACTTAAGTTGTGACAAAATTTAGGAGAATGGTCGAATTAAATGTTAGTATATAATATTGCTTACAGTGCATTAATTTCAAATATTATATTATATATTTAATTTACATGAAATATCAACTATAAAGAGATTAAAAATATTACTAAGACTTCGAAAAGCATGCGGATTAAATTATTGAGCAGAAGTAATTTTGATAAATTTTAATAAATTAAATTAAATTTTAATTCATGCAAAAATAAAATATAATTTTAGACATAAATATAATTAGGGTTTGAGAGCAATATTCAGCGATAAGCAAAATGATATATTTTAATGTAATATTTCGTTAAATAACGATCCCGAAAAAGTATTTTGGAAAATATATAAAATTTACAATAAATATTTTTTGCTTTAAAATAATTGAAATAAATAAATAATTATTAATAATAATTAAATAAATCAATATATTTTTGTGCCTAAATAAAATTTGCCATATAAAATTATATAACTCATTATATGAAAATAAGAGTAGGTACCCTATTCTCGACAAATCATTCATTAGGTATATGTATACCTATCCTATTATAAATATATTATATTATAATTTTAATATAATTTTAATTCTATTTTAATCATAACAAATTCTGATATGCAAATATGTGAGTGTTCATGTAAAATTACGTGCTATACAAGCGGATAAAAATATTAATACATCTATACTTATATAAGTGTGTATTAATGTGTACTATCAATTAATGTAGAATTATTTAATTGATATTTAGGAGCTTGATTAATATATACTGTCATTATTATTTTAAAAATATCATTCTGAATTTTTCTACAATCTATTTATATGGTATAATAAATAAGTATTTGTAATGTGTATAATAAAGTTTTATTTGAACACCTCCCTCGTGTAAAGAAATGTTAAATATATTTTAATTCGATTTTATAGATTTTCTTACTGAAAAATAGTTTTTTTAGTTAAATTGTAAATGGTCATAACAGTTGTAATAATTGAATAATAATTTATTTTAAAATCGGAAATTCCAGGTTGCTCGACATACTTATTATTAATACGATGGAGAACTGTATAATACAGAGTTGTTCATAATTACCTAATAAAGGGCAAGAACACTTGTCATTCTGGGATTTCGTGATTTGAGAACTGTAAGTACAGGTTAATAAAGGCTGCTTTGAACACCTTATAACTAATTATTACTGTTAATTGTTATCGACAATTAATATTAATATTAACTGCTGTGTTTTAAAGATAAATACAATGTTGTTTACAAAGCATAATATATACTTTTGCTCAAATTTTCTAAGTAATTTTGAGCAACCCTGTATTGTATATTGTATTATTTGAATAGTTGGCATGATTTTATTATAAATACCATAGAGATCGAATTTTATAACCTTTCTCACCTTCCAAGGGGAAGACGGTCAGATTTCATATATGGTGTATTGGTAAACGTCACAAAATATTATTTTAAAATGATAATATGTAAACATGTTGAGCATATATGTAAGTAAGGTATATATATCAATATAAGTACTTCATAAATATATAAGCTATAAGAACTGGATAAAATAAATGTAGTACCTAATTAAAGGTTTTCCCAGTCAAATTTAGATACCATTTAAACAAATTTAACATAGTAATCCAATTTAGATTGTTGGAATAAGCGACAGTAACTATAGGCGATTTATTTCATTCAAATGCAACATTATACTTTTTTCAAATGTGAAAGCTGCGCGTTAGGTATATCATTTCAAATTAACGACAGATAATGTAACATAGATATAATGAAATATAACATATATGTCATTTAAATGTAGACGGTATTATTAATAATTTTGTTTTCACCTATAGGTATACTTATAAAAATGTATCTATTATGTTTAATAGACTATTTCAATGTAAAATACATGTTGTAAATATCTCAATATTATTTATATTTTTAAGCAGTTAGCACTATACAAACTAATGTTGAAATATTATAATATTGATGATAATATTTTTATATATGTGGTATTATTGGTAATTCATGCGAGATATCAATATTTTTTCTATAGTACATTTCAGATTACAGAAGAAAATGTTTACACCTTATAGACACGTCATAAACATTGATAGTTAGGAATGTCAAAAGTCAATAAATTTACAACAAAATAATTTACAAAATAAATAGTCAGTTCTTGCATATAGAATGATTTTTCTTAGACAACATTTGAAAAATAAATTTAGTGTGCTTTTGTAGTTTGATTTAAATGTTGTGGACACTATCACCTTGATAAAAAATATAGTATACTGAGAATATTTAACTGTTATATTCAGCAAATTTATAAATATTTATGTATAACTATATAAAAAATAAATCGATTGTAACTACCTGTGTCGCGAAGAGTGTAGATAGAGTAGTACGAGTAGGTACTATATTATGAATAATAAATATAATAAAATAAGTCTTAGACTTGTGTCATTAATGAACATTTAAACAACATATATGCCCAGACACAACCTGATCAGAAATAAGCTAATGAACATATTAGTATATAAAATTATATTTACATAAAAAAATAAATATATTTAAACAATAAAAAATATAAAAAATATATATCTTCTATAGAAGACTTATTAGAATATAGTCTTATAGTCTTAATAAAGTACCTATATGAATAAAATTTACATCGGCACTTATTATATTTATTCTATTTAAAAGCGAGGATAAGTGAGTTGATAATTGTAGTGCAAATTCAGAATTTATATAATATGTGACAATGATTTAGTACATATAACATAACATAGCATAACATAACATAACATAACATAACATAACATAACATAACATAACATAACATAACATAACATAACATAACATAACA